>CAJQZJ010032849.1:1807502-1831289 GCA_907164525.1 Lophiomys imhausi
GTGTGTGTGTGTGTGTGTGTGTGTGTGTGTGTGTGTGTGTGTGTGTATGTGTGTGTGTGTAATGTCTCCACAGGAAAGGTCTCACAGAATAGCTTGCTAGCATGAGGAGGTGTGGCCATATACCTTTTATAGTTCTGATTAAATGCATGTGGCTTACCACGAAGTCACAGAGCATGGGCTGGCATCTAGTCCTTTCTCTAAGCTGCATGTGCTTTACACTTTTCCTGGTTTCTGTCTTCAGCTGCACTGAGCTGCTACCAAGGTTTGTGGCCTATGGCTTTTCTTGTTCTGCCATGATGCAGAGTACAGCTTTGGTTTCTGAGAGGAAATAGGGCACACTGGTCTTGGTGGAGTTCAAGCCAAGGCTTTCTGTTTCCACATATAACCTGAATGGTGTGGAAAGCTTTCAAAGGCCAGTGGGATGCCTAAGGAAAACCTTTTAGCAGGTACATACTTCCGTATATCTATTTCTGTGTTTGTTAACTTTAACTGAGTGATCAACACAACCTAGAATCACTTGGGAAGAATATCTCAATGAAGGGTTGTCAATATTGCGTTGAACTATGGGCATGTCTGTAGGAGAGGGTCTTAAGTCAACTGATGTGAGAAGACCCAGCCCTACTGTGAGTGGCCCCATTGTTTGGCATGGAACCTGAACTGTCTAATATGAAGCTGCCCACAAGCAAGCAAGACGATATGTATACACTCATTTTTCCCTCTACTTTTAACTGTAGTTGTAATATGACTGGCTGCTCAAGGCCCTGCCTTGGCTTCCTGTTATGATGGATCATAATCTAGAATTGTGAGCTAAAATAAACACTTTCATTTTAAATAATGCCATAAGTTGTTTTTTGTCAAGGCATTTTATCACAAGAGAAACGAGGACAGCATCCATCTCATAGTCCCACTTGCTTGCTTGCACAAATTCCAGCAATTTGCTAACAATCTTTAGCTGAATCTTCATACATTTGATCAAGTGACATCTACTCAGAGAAACAATTTCTCATATATTACTTATCTTGCAGGCATGAATCTCTGTCCAGATCATGGGTTGAGTGTTTGACATGAAACCTCAGGCTTTTACTGCTGTTTAAAGGACAACCAAAGAGGGCTGGAGCTACAGCTCAGGAAGCAGAGCCCTAGCTTCCATCCCCAGCATGATCTAAAGCAGGGATAGTGGTACACATGAGACCGAACTTTTTAAAATTATTCAACAATTATTTATTGGTAACCATATTCACTTATAACAAATATAAACACTTAACTACTAACCCTAAAAATGCCTACAACCCCTATTACCTATCCACTAAACCTATTGATAACTATTACAACTATTTTCATAACCTTTTAGAAGGATACAGTCTCTGGGGCAGGTCCTCAGTCGTCAGGAACACAGTCTCTGTGGTAGGCCCTTTAATGCACTTAGCAGTCTTTCTTCTGGAATATCTCAGACGTAGATCCATCAGGGTAAATTAGCTATGGCGACTTCACCTTAAATAAGGCTTGCTGCTTTCTTCTCTCTGGGAGACCTCAGCCCTCTGTAGACCAACTTATTTCCTTTGTATCAGCAACTCTGATGCTCTGCCTCAGTCTTTAAAGCTGGCCACAGTTCTGGTCAGGCCACTGTACAAACCTCTCTAGGCAAAAGCTGAGCCACAGGCTTTAGTCCTTGGCCTTTTGCTCTCTTGCTGAGGCTTTCTCTGCTCATCAGCTTCTTTCTGCCTCAGGGAGATCTGGTCAGCAGTTCACCAGCACTTTCTCCATCAGAGGGTACAAACTACTCGTCCTTTCTAGTGTGAGGACTCACTGGCATCAGAGATCTCTAGCATGTGACCCTCTAGCATGAAGCCCCTAGCGCACAGCTCTCCCGGGTTCATCCACTTGTCCTTAAATTGGATCTCCCCTTGTTCAACCTGCTTCAGCTTAATTTGGGCTCTGCCCACTTAGCAGCTGTAAACAATGCCAGGCCATAAACCTTGTTTTTAGTCCATAAAATCTTTCCTTGTTTCACCTGACTTCATCCTTGTTTTTAGTCCATAATCTGATAAGCTAATTGCCCACAGCCAAGTTGATCTTCATCCCCCGGATTAAGAGACTGTATCAGAAACCCCTAGATATTTACTAAATCTAATTTATATTAATCTATCTCCTTAGAGTACATATGCTCAGAACCCTAGCACTTGGGAGATGGTGGCAGGAGGATGTGGAATTTTGGATTTCAAGTTACCTTTGACCATATAGTGATTTTGGAACTAGTCTGGACTACATGAGACTCTGTTTAAGTGAGAGTGGGTGGGAGAGAAGGGGAGGAAAGGAAGGAAAGAAAGAAGGAAGAAATGAAGGAAGAAAAGAAAGAAACAGAAAAGAAAGAAAAACAATGAACTTCCTATTTTTCCACATTATTTTTCTTCTGTGGGGTCAGAGGGATGGTCTGCTGTGCTTTCTGATCTGAGAGCTCAGCCTCCAGTCTACTTGGATCAATGCCTTATTATCATTGCTCCTCACCTGCATCCAGGGATCTGATTTAAAACAAGGGATTCTATGTTGCCACACTTCTTTTCTGCCCAAGTGTTCCCTGGAATTTCTACCTCCCTCCCTCCAATAGCTACCCTCTCCTTGCTGGTGGAGCTCTGCAGACTGCTACATGCTGTGAATATATCCCAGACTACTGAGGCAGAAAAGTAATGTGCTAGCAGATTCTTCTGAGCATCTGAAGTCGGCTTTGAAAATGTCAAACAGCCCTTTGATGCCCTGCTGCTCCTGTGTGCAACATCCTAATTTTCCCCTGAGGGAGTCTCAGGGTGGGGAATTGGTCTTGCTTTCATTCAGGTAAGTCAGTGAGACATTTAAAAAAAAAAAAAAAAAACCTACTGTGTCTAGGGTGTGTGTGTGTGTGTGTGTGTGTGTGTGTGTGTGTGTGTGTGTGTAGTATGCATGAATGTTTCTAAGACTTCATCATATAACCCTTGTCAGTTTAGTAAGGGCTGACTCCCTGAGTTGAGAAACAAGTTGGGCTAGAAACTACAAAACAAATACAATAGACACACTGTTTATCTCTCTTGTGAGATCAAAATGATGCCATGTTTGTTGTAGTGTTTTCTTGTATGCGTGAATGTTTGTGTGTGTAGGTGCACACTGTGGACAGGCTGGCTGGCCAGTGAACTACAGTGAAGTGCCTGTCTCCCCTTCCCCGGTGCTGGGTTTACAAACATACATGTCTCTTATACCTAGCTATTTGTGGGGGGATCTGAGGATTAAGCACATGTTCTCATACATTCACAGCAAGCGCTTTATCTGGTGAGTTATCTCCTATACCTATGATAGTGTCAAGCCCTGTGAAGGCCTATGGAAAATGACCTTGTTCTCAGAAAGTAACTTGGACCTGTACGTTCTGTTCTTGGTTTTAAGAACCCATAAACTTCAGATGTCAAAGTAGCTTCTTGGGCCTGGAGAGATGCTCAGCAGTGACGGGCACTTACAAAGGATCTGAGTCCACTTCTCAGAACCCACATCAGGTATCTCACAACCACTCACTGTTCCAGCTCCAGAGAATCTAGCTCCCTCTTCTGGCCTCTGCAGACACCTACATTCATGTGCACATACACATATAGGCACACACACATATACACACATACATAATTAAAATAAAGCAATCTTTTAAAAACTAGTTACTAAAGTTGTGGAGTTTATAGGAAGACTCTTCCTTAGTCTTGTGTGTCATCTAAATCTGCATCAGTGGTAGATTAAATTTCCTCATTTGCTGCTGACAGATTCCCTGATCTCAATGATCTTTTTCCAGACCATTTAACATTTGGCATCCATTACTAGAAATGGTTTTGACTCTTAGTTCTCTCCCTTTCTCCTAGAAACAGAATCTAGCAACTGTACTTCTCAATGGTGAGTTCTGTATGCTCATTTCTGTAACAGTCCCCTTCCTTCCTTCATGCTTGTTCTAACATACTATCTCAATGCAACTACTTGACATAAGGCATCCTCGCATCTCTTGGAATTGCATGTGTGCATGATACCTCCGAGGTTAATAATATCATCATTTCTTATGTCCCTCTTTCTTTTTTTTTTAATAAATACTTTATTTTTTTTTCTTCAAGTTACATCTCAGTCACAAACCCCTCCCTATTCCCCCTTCCTATCCCGCCCTTCCACCCTCTTCCCCCCAGAAGTTTCCCCTTTCAGTCCAACAGATGGTTCCTTCTCTTATAACAGTAAGTATTATACAAAACAACAGATATAAATATGCCACATTTATGAGAGTTAAATGGCCCAGTATACCTTCCCAATGTCCAGTTTATACATATTTGGCCCCTGACTTTAACATTCTACTATCTAACCATCTCCATGAGTTTAAAGGTCTATATCTGACTCAACATTCATACTAACTTGCAACACACTTTTAAGAGTATCTTCTTAGATCTATAACACCCTCTTGATTCCTAAACAACTCAAAATTTAACTATGAGACTCTAGCTGTCTATTCTTCAACCACCTCAGAGACCTGAGAGGGATAAATATATCTGATTATATAGGAAGTGCAGGGCCTGCAGCTTCCAAAACTAAGAAATGACATACCAGTGGCTGCCTGGACAGTTCCCATTTTCTCTCCATACATTCCTGCATCAGTCTTCAGCCTTTGGATCCTGTTTCTATGACAGACATTTGTTGTAGAGCAGGGATTATGAAGGACTTACCTACCCTGTCTTGGCAGAGTTAGGCTGTCGACTTCCCTGCTACCAAGTTTTGTCCTTTTTGGACAGCAGTCTGTCTGCAGTTGGTGCAAGGGGCTTTTTCATGCCAAGAGATAGGCTTGCCACTAATTCAACCATCTTACAGTGGAGGTTCTTCAATGCTTATCTTCTACTTGGAGTAGAATAGGGGGTGCTGTCAGGTGCTGATATGTCTTGATATAAAAAAAAAAGAAAGAAAATCTTGATTTAAGATGACATCTTTGAATGCCATATTCTGCAGATCTCTTGGGGTTTTTGAAGATGCCCTATCCATCTCTTGTATTTAGATAAGCAAATGTTGTTTGTCTCTTAGCAACTTGATTACTGGGTAGTTTAGAGAATATCTGTGATAGACTGTCATAGTAGCTAACAAAGTGACATGTTTGCATGACTAGGAGTTTGTTTCACTTAACTATCCTAGACCGTTTTAGACGATTGGTATCAAGAGGCCAGAGCTTCACATTTTATTTTTAAGTATCTCTAGGTATGATACCATTAGGAAGCGTTACCTTTAATTTTGTATCAATATACAAAGATTTATTCAATTGTGGTTAAATATACTCTTAATTATGTATCAATATACAAAGATCAATGCCTATGTAGCCCAATACAATCTTAATATTACGTCCATATACAAGGGTCAATACCATTGTGGCCAACTATAATCTTAATTTTGTATCAATATACAAAGATCAATACCAATGTAATCCAATACAATCTTATTTTTGCACAATAAACAATGGTCAATACCACTTTAGCAAAATAAACTACTAATTTTGTATCAATATACAAAGGTATAATGGCATATTCAATAATCTGCCCATTCTTCTTGGACCTTCCTGTGCTATGTCTATATCTCATTTTTCTCAAGCCTATGCACTCCTACATAGGAGAAGAAGAAGGATACAGAAAAGGAAAAGTAGGAAGTCCCTGGGGCTAACTTCCAAAACCCATTAAACAGGACCATTTATCAGCTTGTAATCTCTTCCCCTAAATATCAGAGTTTTCAGTTATCCTTCAAATAACCAAAAGGAAGGGCGGAGAAACACCTTCCCCACCCTCTGGGCATGGGACGTTGCTCTCTTAAAGTGACTTCCTGCTGATTTGGGTCATAGTAGACCTGTATGGGGCCCGAACTCAAATGGAAAAAAATGGTTAAAAATGTTAGTACACTCCTTTTATGTTCAGTCCTTCTGTTCTCAGCTGTTTAGATGACCTAAGGGGTTTGTAGGCAGAAGCTGATCTTGCAGGCTTCACTGAGGTTCCTGCCGGGGCATTGTGTAGAGCTGAACGGTCCCAGCAACATTGGATTGCCGTGATGGTTGCAGGCCCCCGATGGAGACAGCTATTGAGGAAGTCTGCCAGGCAGAATCAGCTTGGTCACTCGTCCTCCTTGGTGCCTGATTCTGCTCTCTGCTGAGGTTTCCGCTGTCCAGCCGTCCCCGGGCTCCCTTAATGGACTCTTCGATTCTCCTGGAAAGATAAGAACAGAGCCCTGCCCCAATCCCAACCCTGGGACAATTGCCCTCTTTTTTTTTTTTAGGGGGGGGGCTAGGTAGTACTTCTCCTGAAGCAAATTTGGCCTTCCGACAACATACAAAGCGTTATCTTTCAATCCGGGTTAAAGAAGAAATCATTCTGTCACCTTGGAGCTAAACCAGCTCTGGTGTATATATTTTGAGATCCCAAAGGACAATCTGCCTGCATCGAGAAGGCCTTTTGTAAGTAATCTCCAAACCTAGGTCCCTCCAAATCCCATGTGTGTGTCTCTGAACTCTAATTATTGGGATCAGAGACCTGTGTTTCCCATCTGAAGGGATTAAAGATGTGTTCCTCCACTCCTGGATCGAAATCTTTCTCTATTTAGGGTTTGCCCAGCATCAGGCTGACCCTGAGCTCCGGGATCTGCCCGTTTCTGTCTCCAGTGTGCTGGGAGCTGGGACCAAGGGTGTACTCTTCTTGAATGGTGGGACCAAGAGTATGCACCCTCACCACCCCGCTCTGTATGACTCCAGAATATTATGTCCCTCTTTCTAATGGCAGGTATACAGTAGTATTTGGAGTCTGTGGTGGTCAATCTTTAAGTGTCAACTTGACACGACCTGGGAAGAGAACCTTAATTGAAGGCTTGTTTAGATCAGGATGGCCTCTGGGTATTTCAGATTAATTGTTAATTGGTATAGGAGGACCTAACCCACTGTGAGAGGCATCATTCCCTAGGCACAGAGCCTAAGCTACATAAGAGAGAAAGCAAGCCAGCAAGCAGGCCTGCCTGCAAGCATCCATTTCTCTCTTCCTGATTGTGGAAGTAGTGTGACTTCCTGATTTGAGGTCCTGCCTCTGTGGCCTCTTTGCTGTGATGGATAGACTCTAACCTTGACTCGTAAGCCAGATTGTAGTGTTGGGGTAATTTATCACAACAGAACTGGAATCTAGAGAGATGGCTCAGTGGTTAAGATCACTTGCTGCTCTTGTAGGGGATCTCTGTTCTATTCTTAGCACGAACATGGCAGCTCACAGCTATCTGTAACTTCAGTTCTAAGGGATCCATGCTTCCTCATGGTCTCTATAGGTATCAGGTACACATATGGTACATAAACACCCATGCAGACAAACACACACATAAAACATAAATTATAAAAATTAATAAAACTGGAACAGAAGCCCAAACATGAGAAACACGAAATTGTTAAGGATGAAGTCATGGGTATTGGTAGCATAAAAAGGGACACAGTGGTAAAAACATAGGAAAAGTTCTCTGAAGAGCTGGGCTTGTGTTGTTTCTACTCTATTATAAGAAGCTAACTCTGTTTAAGAAGAGAAGAGTGACATGCTAGCTATTGGTTTTGGAACAACTCCAAAGTGGATTTTAATGAAGGCACCACTCTTTACTAGCTTGATAACTTGATAAAAATAATTTAACATCTCTCAGTCTTAGGATCTGAAGACCGTATATTTCATAATAAACAATGAATAAAGTGTTGGCGATACCATCAAGCCCACAGCTTGTATTCAGCAATTCCAAGTAGGTCTCAAAATTGTAAGATATTACAAGCGATCTTTGACCAAGATGGACAGTCTAATTCTCAACACGGTCAAGCCATATTTGCAGAAATGAGAGACATAACATTAGATTGCCATTCTGGTCAGTGATTTATATAGATTTCAGGCTGCACTGAGATGTAGCTGTGAAGGAGAGTCTCAACCATCCTGCGTCCTAGATGGGAAAATGGCTCAGTGTGTAAAAGTACCTGCAGTAGAAGCATGAACTTCTGAGTTTGAGCCGAGAACCCACACTGTGGAGGCAAAAACAGGCAGATCTCTGGTGCTCCCTAGTTTGTTTACCTAGCCTTACCTGGTGAGTCCAGAACCAATGAGAGAAGCGATCTTAAAGGAGGTAGGAGGTAGGTGTCACCTGATGAGTGACTTCTGGCTCCCCACCACCACCGCCCCCGCACACACACATGTGCACAAATGAACGCATACATAAAAATAATTGTATAGTGCCCTTCTTTTTTCTGGTCCACATTCCACTGATGGGGCACAAAGAAGGAAAGTCACCGACACGATGTTTTGGAAGCTCCTGCTTCCAGTAGCCACCATGCTCAGTTCTTGGGTATTTCTTACTCTTGTTTCATGACGTTTGTCAATTGTGTTTCTACTGCTCCAACCTGTGCCAGAGTCAATGGGGTCTATCCATGTGTTTAATCCTTTCCACATACTCAGTCCAAGCATTGGTGGGTGGTGATGGGCAAGTTCTCAGTCAAGCAGTCCACATAGCAACCCAAGCAAGCATTGATTAAGGTCCTATTGTGTGGGTGAACACATCTCCACTTCCCCAAAGGATCTCTATAAGCCAGCTCCCAAAACCTTTAATCTTCAGACAACTGTTGTGGTCCCACCAGCATAACAAATAATCTGAACGAGTTTTCTCTATTATAGTATATAATACATCTGGTTCCATTTTCAGCATAAAACAGTCTGAGACAGTGGGTGAAAGCTAATTTATTGTGATGTGACCCTGGATAAGCAGTGAGTAGCTGTAAACAAGCATGCACTCCCTAATTAAAAGCAAGATAAGGTTATAAAATACAGTGATGGCTAGTTGGAAAGATCTATCAGGGAGGAGCATGTGTATATCACTTGAAATATTGCTTCAATCACCTGTAGTGATTGGCTCCATTTCCTCATCTCAGGAACACAGGCTTGACATGACAAACATTCTTCATTCCTGTCCTTGCTTTCCTTTCATTCCCCCTGTCTGTGGGATATCCTCTGATTTTGAAGATCTGCACCGACTCATGACTTGCTTTGGAATAGACCTCCATAAAGAAGCTGAAAGGTGAAAAGAAAAAAAAAAAACAAAAACAAAGTCCTCCAATCCTCCAATCTCCAATCCTCCAAATGAAGCACCCAGGGATAAGCACATACCAAAGCAAGTGAGGATGGGAAAAACAATGAGTGGAGTGGTTGGTTTATAAATATAACAATTAACTTTTCTGTACCATTTTAAGAGCTGAAGCAATTCAAGGGCTGTAGAGCTCAAAGAAGACAGTCATATAAGAACTTAAGAAACAGTAAGGGCTTGCCATGCAAATATGAGGGCCTGAATTTGACCCCCAGAACCTGTGTTTAAGAACACTGGGTGTACTCGTACATCCTTGTATTCCCAGTGATGAGAAAACGGGAACAGGAGGATGCCTTGGACTCACTGGCCATCTAGCATAGCCCACTTGGTGAATTTTTTGCTAGTGAGAAAACCTGTCTCATAAAAAAGAAATAGATGGCACCTGAGGAATGATATCTGGTCTTGTTCCCTGGACTCTCCATGCATGCACATACACGTACGTGTGTACACACACACAGGAGAGAGAGAGACAGAGAGAGAGAGAGAGAGAGCTGTGATGGATGTTCCATTTGGCTTTTCCATGTACTTTGCAGCCTTGCCCATTTCTCCATCCTGTGAGTTAACCCCAGACAAAACTCACACGATGCTCCACAATGAAATCTCAATATTCCCTTTGAAGTTCTGAGACACTCCTTTGAAGTTATTCACAGCGTTTGACTTCTGGACAGCTA
This sequence comes from Lophiomys imhausi, assembly GCA_907164525.1. Taxonomy (NCBI): domain Eukaryota; kingdom Metazoa; phylum Chordata; class Mammalia; order Rodentia; family Muridae; genus Lophiomys; species Lophiomys imhausi. Next base: position 1,817,324 of record CAJQZJ010032849.1, read on the forward strand.
GGCAGATGTTTCTCTTCCCGCTTCCCTTGAGATGCCAAGCTATAGACACCACATCCTACCTGGGGACCAACTCTTACTCTTTATTGTCTTTCATACCCTGAGATGTGTTCAGGAACCATTTACCTATCTGACTCAATATCTAGACGTTTTAAACATTCATTTCTTTTATAAGCAATTTCTCCCACAGGGTTGTATTAGCCCTTGTTTTTGAGCCGATGTCTTTCATTGGCCTTGAACTCAACAAACTTACTGACTTGCCAGTAAGCCCCAGTGATCTGCCCGTCTCTTCCTCCCCAGCTCTGGGGTTATATACATTTGCTACCAGGTTCAGCTTTTGCATAAACAGGTTTTGAAGAATTGAACTCCAGCCCTCACACTTTCAAGGAAAGTGCTTTACTAACTGAACTGCTGTAGCTTTGTTTTGTTTTGGGACCACATCAAGTCCTGGCTAGCCTAAAGCTCTTATAGACCAGGCTGGTCTCAAACTCATCCTAATCTCCTGTTTCTGCCCTCCCAGTACCGAGACTGCAGTTCTGTGGCACCATGTCAACCCTGAGCACCTGCTTTCACATGAGTAGTGAATGACAAACATCTGTTGAGTATTTGTTACCATTATGAGACATTCGTGAGGCTCCGGGTTAAGCAACTTAGATTTTGGGGGGGTATTTAAAATAACCAACATCTTAGTAGTGATCAAATGCAAGCGCAGGTCACAAACTCTGATGTGCCCAATCCCAAGACATCTTACCATCACTGTGGCTTTCCCACAATTATGTGTATATTTAAGGGAGTCAGCTTGGCACCAACCTGTCAACAGGAACCACGAATAGAGGGTGAGTTCTCTGCTCCTGGATATGTTTAGCATTGTTACGCACCGATTTCCTCTGGGTTGACTCTTTCCATCCTGCAGGGAACTCATTCACAATGGAAAGTACAGCTCAGGAGATTCGGGAAGCCCCTGAAACTTACCAGCTGCATTAGACCCCTTCATCCCCAAACTTTTATAAGCGGTGAGGATTATTGAGAGACATTGTCAAGCCAATTACCTGGAAAATAGAGGCTAGTCAAGTTGTCTTTAAGAGTCTTAGAGCAGTTGAGTTGCCTGGAAGAGACCTTTCCTCAACCCGTCAAACTGCCTGTAAGTCATTCAGTGAGCTCCATGGACGCAGCTTTCATAAGCAGGTGCCCAGACTGGGGAGGGGTTTTGGTGATCCAACTGTCTTTGAGTCATTCTGATTCTATAACTCACCCCTCACCACCCTCCTCTAAGTAACCCAAATAAACTCCTTGGTTTGTCAAATTGGACTTTACTGGTTTATCTTTACTTTGGACTTCCATTGGTTCCCTGCCTGCGGCTTGTTTGTTCACATCCGGAGACTTGTTCATAACTCCATGGGAATAATGTTACAAAACAAGCACCTTGCATTCATGAGCTGCAGTGCATAGCCGTCAGTATACATGAACGTTCTGTTTCATATTTGAACAAAAAGCCACCTGATTCTCATTGAAGGAGAAATCAGGACCAAATGTTTATCTACCTAACCCATAAGCAGTCACATACATTGACAAACTAGTTGGAGAATAAGCACTCAGCTGAATTAAGGGAAACATCATAATGTATGTAGTGTGTGCTGAGGGAGGGAGCAAATTGTTGGCTGGAGAATTTTGTTTTTAATTAAACAGGTAATGTATGCTTGTGTGCCATCCTTTAAAGGAAAATGTATTCACCACAAGAGGCATGAATCCTACTAGGCCCTCCCGTGCATAAGCGGTATGGGTGATTAGCACTGATTGTTGTACTATTGGAGAATCATGCGTGGAGTGGCTTGATGGTACCATGCCTGGATCGTGAAAGGGCTCCCATACGCATTGCATTGCCTTGAATTGTGGGAACTCAGTGGGGATGCAGTTTGCCTGGAAACTCAAATGCAGGTTTGCATACTTGTGGGGTGGGGTGTGGATGCTTTCTTTGTTTAGGGTAATGAAGGAGAAAACAGGGAGGAAATGATGTGGTGGGAACTCCGAAAGCCTCTGCCCTTTGGCAGAGCTGAGGCCCATGCCCATGCAAGAAGGTACCTGCCCATGGCATTGGCTGATGCCAGCTCGGTGCACTCAGACCATTATGGATAAAGAGATGCTTCCTCCTGAATTCCCTGATTCCAACTGCTGTGGTCTTGGTTCTGGTCTCCTGCACAAGAAGTATTCTCACCAGGCGCAGCTGAAGTGGTAGAAGTGGTCAAGATTTACTTCTAGCAGGAATGTTGACAAAAGCAAAGTACACCTTCTAGAGCGTATACTGGACCCATCTGAGCATCTGCCTCTCAGGGACTTGTGAGTTTCTGTCTAGCATTCCTCCTTCCATTGGGAGGTCTAGGGTGATTTGGGGCTGTCTCCCTTCCAAAAAAGGTAGCAGCTTTCTTAGAAGCCATCCTGACCTACAATAAAGTATGTTATAATTTGATGCATTTGATGTAAGATTACGTAAAAAGGCCAATTTTACATAATGCTGAAGAGTTTACTGAGGGGGAAAGGACATCATGCCTTCCTTATGCTTTTCTGGGATGGGCTTCATGGTATGTTGTACCCCTCTTCCAAGCTCTGTCCTTCCTCTTATCTGGTTAGCTTGGCTATGCAGGTGTGGGCACTCTCTATCTTTCTCAGTGTTTCCAACATAACCATTTTAACTCCTACATTCATTTCAACCCTTACCTTTAGCCTTAACCAATTTTATTCTGTCTCATTCATCCAATCATACCTTCTACCCAAACTGTTCACTCCCAATATTTGTAACTCATTCTGGAAATCGTGGAAGGAGCTAGACATGGAGAAGAAACTGGGTGTATCTTGGTTTTCCTTACTGCCAGAGCCAAGCCAAAAGATGTGTCGGACCACATCACCTCACCTCCTGTGCTGGCTAAGATTGTCTGTCAATATGACAGGATCTAGAATCACTGAAGAGATAAGGCTCAGGTCATGCCTGTGAGTGAGTCTGTAGACTAGGCTAATGGAAGTTAAAAGACTGATCCTCAGCTTGAGCAGTGCCATTCCACAGGCTGGGGTCCTAGAAGTGAAAAGACTGATCCTCAGCTTGAGCAGTGCCATTCCACAGGCTGGGGTCCTAGAATTCATAAACAGGAGAAAGTGATCTGAGCACCAGCATGTATGCTCTCTGCCTCCTAACTGTGGATGCCGTGTGGCCAGCCGCCTCTCACTCCTGCTGCTGTGTTTTGTCTGCCATGAGAGAATGTACTACCTTAAACTATGAACCACATTAAAAGCTTCTTTTCTCAAGATCCTTTTGCCGGGTACTTTGTGATGGCAGTGGAAATACAACTAATATATCGCCCCCTCCCTCCTGTAGTGAGAATTTTGGTTTCTTAAAAAACCCAGTTATGTTATGTGAATATACATTAGCTTTAATCCTAGATGTGGGATATGGGGCTGCTTCAGGTTGTCCACAGCCACTAACTATGATTTGTCTCGTGCTCTAGGACGGGTGTGATTTTTGTCAGCTGCAGATAGTATGCATTTGGAATTCTGACGACCCTTGAGATGGTATAAATGTGAGAGCCCAGAGAGGGCCCGTGACTGCTGCTGCTGCTGCTGCTGCTGCTGCTGCTGCTGCTGCTGCCTCTGCCCCCACTCCTGTTGGTCCCTGCTGCTTTTGCTATTGCTGGGTTGGAGGACTGCTGGATTAATGGTTGCTGGCTGGAGATATTCTCACGATGAAGACTGGACTTACCCCAAGGAACTTGATACTCCTAATCAGCAGACAGTAGTCTAAAGAAGTCTATAGTACCTTTCCCCTCTAACCTTTCTCACCTACCTAGTGTTGGGGGGTTGGAAGAGACTGAGGTGGAGAAGGGTAGGTAGATAAAGGGACCCAATGAAGTAGCCAAAAATCCTGGTTGCATCCTCCCTTCTTCTTTTCTTCCTTCCATCTCTTCTCCTTTCCTCCCTTTCTCCCTCCTTCCCTCCTTTCTCCTTTCTGTCTGTGTCTCTGTCTGTGTCTCTGCCTATGTCTCTCTCTCTCTCTGTGTGGGGTGTGTGTGTGTGTGTCTGTCTGTCTGTCATTTCTGAGTTGATAACAGAGTTTTTAAGGCAATCATTATTCCTAACTAATTCAACAAACTCAAAAATATGGTCCGCTCCTCCTTTCCTCTTGAGTTACTAAGTCAGGGTCCTGCCTCCAGCCTGCAGGCACTGTTTGTCCTGCTTTCTTTTGACTCAGACCTGCAGACTTTGTACCCAAACATCAACTCCCTTCGCTCTTTCCTCAAGGTTTCATTCTTTCCCAAACAGCTCATCCCTACCTACTCTCCTTTCTCTGATCTTGCCAGAACACATTTCCCAAGTCACTAGAAACATCATGTTTACGCAAACAGATAATGAATGCCTGTCAGAGGCTTATGTAACTTCTTCTAGAGAAAATGAGCAGGATGACAGGTCTGAGTTGACAGAATAGGAGGAATATAATCTATGGGGAAAGAAAGGCTGAAGAAAAACTTCAAAATACAGGAGCCTGCTGTCCAAAGGTGCTGTAAAACCTTGTAAGTCATTTTCTATACTAAGCAATAAAAAGATACATAACAAAAACAAAAGAAGAAAGATAGGAAAGACACCACACCTCACCATGTTTATACAAATTGCCCTTAAACTTACATAACATTGGCTCAATTATAATATATGAGTATATATAAATAGCAGCTTTGTTCATAATAGCCAGAAACTGGAAACAGCCAGATGTTCTTCAAGCAAAGAAAAGATTAAAAAAAAAAAATACCTGTGGTACATTTATACAATGGAATAATACTCAGCTATCAAAAACAAGGAAAGCATGCAATTTCCAACCAAATGGATGGAACTAGAAAAGATCACCCCGAGTGAGTCAATCCAGACCCAGGAAGATGCACATGGTATATATTCACTTATAACTGGATTTTAACCACATAGTACAGGATAACTATCCTACAACCCATAGATCCAAAGAAACAGGAACCTACCATAATTATCCTAGGGGAGACCCCATCCAGAAGCAGATTGAAATAGATGCTGAGACACACAGCCAAACATTTTTGGAGCTCTGGGAGTCATGTGTAAGAGAGGAAGGAGGAATAGAAGGATCTGGAGGGGACAAGAACTAAACCGAGAATTCACAAAAGAGGAATCTCTAATGGCTGAGACACATTTGAAGAAATGTTCCACATCCTTAATCATCAAAGAAATGCAACTCAAGACGACTCCTTGATTCCATCTCACCCCTATCAGAATGGCTAAGATCAAAAACTCAAATGACAGCACATGCTGGCGAGGTTGTGGAGAAAGGGAAACCCTCCTCCATTGCTGGTGGGAGTGCAAACTTATATAACCACTTTGGAAACCAGTCTGGTGATATCTCAGAAAAGAGGATGTGGGACATTTCTTCAAATGTGTCTCAGCCATTAGAGATTCCTCTTTTGTGAATTCTCGGTTTAGTTCTGTTCCCATCTTTTTTTTGTATTGGATTATTTGGTTTCTTGGTGTTTAGTTTCTTGAGTTCTTTATTTCTTTGGTCACACTGTGAATGATGTATTCTTTCCCTTTTTTGTGGCACGAGCCTATTGTTGTGGGGGTGAACTCCCATCTTCACAAAGCAGATCCCAAGAACTAAATGATCTTCCAGATGAGTGATAAATTCTGTTATTTCCATATTACTCACCTGAAGTTATTTTATTACAGTCGCCCAAATACATTAACAGGCATTATTGATAGAATGTCCAACAGGTATCCTATTGCTATTTGTTGTTGTTTGTTTTGTTTTGTTTTGTTTTTTAAGAAGCAAGATTCTTAAATGCCTTTAAATACAGGTGGGCTCCTACCATCCAGGAAATATCCTCTGGCTCTATGTATCAAAATATGGTTAAACTGACTGTAATGAAGAGAAAGCTGTGAATCCTCTCAGTTTGGAGGAACAGCTACAGCTGAATGTCCCACAATGTTTATTAAGGGTCTCCCATCCCTGGTGTCTAATCAAGCATGTTAGATGTCAAGTTCATCACATTTAACCAATCTACTTTGAGAAATGTTCCATTCACTCTCCCATCTTGCTCCTTGGTGATAAGCCCTCATTGACCCTGTTGTAGCCAGACCGAGTTCAATCATTCTCTCCTATGGCAACACACTTGGGTTAAGGTTTCTTGTTTATTTTTTCCCAGAAGTCTCATAGTGACTATCCTTCAATGCTAGAAACATACACCTTCACCTTTCTCATGCTTCTACCAGAACCAGGAACGTGACTTTCTCTAATAACTCATTACCATACTTAGCCTGGTACATTCCTCACTGATGGCAACACCGTGAACTTAGTGACTTACTTGTGGCAATCTTTGCTGTATGAGAGTGATCTCCTTCCATCTGTACCTTTGGGTTGTCCACATCTGGCTTGCACCATCAGCTCAACATCCTCATTTTAATTGTCAACTGACATTGACTCTCAGGAAATTCACTCCCGTGAAATTTTTTTGTGAGGCCTCATTGGCAAAGTGAACATTGTGTTCTTGTTGTGGCAGTCCTTGGGCTTGTCCCAGAAATAATTCAACTGGGTTCCTTTGATCACACCATATCTTCAAGACTCATTCTCTACTCTAAGTATCATTCTTCTCAAGAATCTTGATCCTTTTAGGGTTTCCATAGTGCTAAACTCTACTTACATTGTTCTGGTGTGAACCATAGTTCCACCAGGTTGCCTCTGAAAACCACATCTCTGAGGCTTGTGGTGCTTAATTTTCACACTCTATAATTAAATGCCTGATGTATTTTGACTTGGCTAATGGTTTCAGAGAGATCTCGGTCTGTTGTGACTGGAAGACAAGTAGGCAGGAACACGAGGCTGTTACCTATTCACATTCTGAAAGACAAGAAGTTGAGAAAGTAGTAGAAATCAATACTGCCACTAGTGACCTTCTTCCACCATTCAGTCCCACTTTCTAAAGGCTCTCGACCGGTGGTTCTCAACCTTCCTAATGTTGTGACCCTTTTATACAGTTCCTCATGTTGTAATGACTCCCAACCATACAATTATTTCATTGCTACTTCATAATTGTGATTTTGCTACTGCTATGAATCATAATGTAAACATGTAATATACAGGTTATCTGATATGGAAACTCAAGGGGTCTCGACCCGCAGGTTGAGAACCACTGGTCTATAACCTTCAAAATAGTACCTCCAACTCAGAATTGAGCATTCAGGAAGTGAACTGTAGAAAACATTTTGGATTCAGACCATCTCAAAGGTATGAAGGCTAAGAATTTTTTTAAAGGAATTCCAAGAACCAAAGGAGAGGCTGGAGGAAGGCATTGTCTTAAAAGTGAAATTGGAAAACTTTGAAAAACCATTTGACAGATCTCTGTATAAAGTTAACTGAATCTCCAAGGTACTACATGCCTGAAGAATATGGAAATCATCGAAGGACGGGCTAAGAGATGAATGTATTTACAAGTGAGGAGAATTTCCAGCAAGATGGCTCAAAAGATAAAGGTGCTTGCCAGCAAACCTAATGACATGAGTTCTATCCCCAGGACCCACATGGTGGGAGGAGAGAACTGACGCAATTGTCCTCTAACCTTCCATATGCATACTGCAGCATGCCTCCACTAAGTAAATCAATGTAAATACATAAGTAAAGGTAATAGAAATGGAGAGAACTGTGAGATCCTTTACACAGTGGTTAGGAATCAACAAGAATAAATTTATGCTGAACACCTCAACTGTCTTGGTGCTGTAACCCCAGTCCCTAACATATTGGCCTAAGCTCTGAGGATTTTGAATCAAGGATCCTTCTGTCACTGGCCACCATCTCTGAGAATTTCCAAGACAGTGGCAGTGACACTCAGTGCCCTAGCAATGCCATCTGCATCCAGTGCTAGGAGAAAGCATGGAGACAGCACACCTGTTAGAGGACGTCTCTAGACTAGGCAGAAGGGCATATATGAAACAGGATTTAAGCTCAAACCCATAAATACCACCACCCACACCATTCCCCTCACTTACCGATAGAGCCCCAGGTGTTGTGTAGAAGCGATGAAGAGATATATAGACACGTGGCAGGCATTCTGGGGTCCTCTCATAAGTATGTCTTCCTGGAGCTGGAATGACTCTGAGAAATACAACCGTGGCTGTGCAACCTGCTCCCCAACAAAGGCTGCCTGAGGAAGGAAGCAAAGCAGGTGGGCCTGTCCAACCCACTTAGCCCAGGTGGGACATGTACCAGGCATGTCAAGTTTTCTTAATTAATCGTTCCTACTGCCTTCTGCAAACTAAAGCTGTAATTTCCCAAGACAATCCAAGGTGACACAGGACCCTCTTCTAAAGGCATTAATTAGGAACATCTCGTTCCCCATGGCAGGGGTGGAACAGATCCTTCTGCCTGCGGTGTATATTTATTTAGAGCTATTACCACATAATATTTACAAGATACTTAACATGCATTAATTACCCTGTAAGGAACTCTATGGTTCTGATAGCATTGTTCTGTCATGACTATAAAATGCATCCCGACCCCCCTTCCACACATTGACAGTTAAAAAAAAAAAATCACCTTGGGAGGAAAAAGAAGGAAAAAAATAAAATTAATTGCATGCCTATTAAATGCTTCTCTTTAATAGAAAATAGGCAACTGATGTAAAAATGCAAGCCAGGAAAGGCAGTGAATCAAGAGCAGAAAGCGCCCACTTCTAGACACACTCCACCGTTTTTATGAGCATGTTTTACAATCCATTCATTATGCTGTCTGTCCTTCTGAAAGCTGGTTATTATATTGCTCATACAAAGAAACATGTGAATGGCTGTGCAACAAGCTGTGAAAATCAGGACAAAACTGAACATTTCTGATGCTATTTGAATCTGTCTCCCTCAGATCACTGCCTTAAGAATTCTCAGGGGAGCATCTTCCCTTTTATCTCCCACTCAAAACCCCAAATAATGGAGGAAGAATTTGTGAGTTTGTGTAGAAGCTCACAATTCAACATGGCTCTTGTTATGTTCTCAGTTCTTTTCTTGTGATGTGTGAGGTTTGTGAGTGTGTGTGTGCTATTTACACACACACACACACACACACACACACACACACACATACACGCACATACATGCAGGTACACACACCCATACATGCACACAGAGGCCAGCAGAGGATGCCACTTTTTGCACCCTTCCCTTGAGACAGGGTCTCTCACATAGTCTGGAGCCCAACTGGCAGTCTGCAATTCCCTGGGATCCTCTTATTATTCTCCACACCCTCACAGTGTTGGTGTTATAGGCACATGTGTGACCATGCCCAGTTATTATGTGGATTTTGTGGATCTAAATTTTTATCCACTCAGACATCTTCCCACACCAATATTCTAAATTCTTTTGTTCCAACAAAGTTAATATGTTGAAGCCTCATCTGTAGTGCAGTTGTTTTCAGAGGTAGCATCTTGATTGAATATGGTAGGGCATACATTTAATCCCAGCACTCAGGAGGCAGAAGCAGAAGGACCCATGCATTCAAGATCAGCCTGGTTTACATACTGAATTCCTGGTCCATCAAAGTGATGCAGTTTTAACTTAGAGAGAATTAACTATATAACAATAACCTCGTGAAAGAATTTTCGACACTAACCAAGTGAGGACAAAAGCAAAAACCAAAGCAAGCACCATAGAACAGGAAAGGGGCCTGGCTAAACACCAAATCCAGTACCTTCATCTTAGACGTCCTCCATTCTAGAATGGGAACAAGACGATTTGTTGCAGCATCTAGAATATACTAAGACATTTACTATCCAAGGAATGACCAGCAGGTATCTTAAGTCTTCCTGAGGCACTGTTTTGTTTTGTTTTGTTTTGTTTTGTTTTTTCTGGAAGCAAGGTAGTAGAGTAAGGAAATGAACGTTGTGCAGATTGATCTTTTCATAGCTCCCCCTTGCATAACTCTCCCTGCCACCCTGCCCCAGCCAAAATAAGTCATAAGATCCAGTCTGCCTTTCAATGGTGGGGACACCCTGCCATCCAGGCTGCCTTTCAGTGTTGGAAATATAGCAGTCACTGAGCAGTTTAACCCAATTTTCAGAAAAATATTCTTTAGACTAAATTTGTCTCTAGAAATTCCACCCACTTGTTCTGATATTTGACTTTTGGGCTATAGATAGTAGAGAAATATTCCTTCCTTTATGTGAACAGTTTTTTGTATTATTTTGTAATAAGCACCTAGTGCCTAGAAGAGTCAAAGCCTTTGAAGAAATGAGGCATGCCTTTCTTCACCTTGTATCAAGGTCATGTAACCAAGTCATGTACCAGGCATACCAGTTCATTTGGATATTTATCTACGAGTGAACAAGAAGCCCCCATTTTCAGGGCAATGAAAGATCTTATGTGGGCCTTTCCCTCTATCCATGTCCTTTTGAGGAGCCCTTTCAACCTGCCCTTAATATTTGTCTCCATTCAGGGCTAAAAGATGTTTTGGGTCTCAGCTTTCTTCCTAGTGACAGTCATCATCTTGGAGCAGGTCCCAATACATTTGTGCATTTCCTAATTATAGTTTTCAGTTTTATGATAAATGCAGGGAGCCTCTTTTACAGAGCTTACAACTTGTGACAAGCAGGCAATAAAAGTATGAAATGAACATCTTATTCTAAGAGGGGGATTACAGTAGAGAGGAGTAGTTGACACAAATACATGTTGGAAGTGATCCAGACAAGAGCAAAATTGAATACATTTCCTAGGTAATGCCTAAACATTGCATGAGTTACACTGCTGAAAACTGTGAGAATTATGTATTGAATCGTCTCTCACTTGCACAAAGAAATACCATAGCGTAGTACTGACATCTCTTTGAGTTGCATTTGTTGAAGCATGAAATTGAGACCATTCATTCAACAAACATACTTTGACTTCTACTTTTTTCCAGATACTCCTCTTGTCACCAAGGCCAAGAAAGATAATGACACTTCACTAAAAGTATTAAAGAGGGACACAGATACAAAACAATGATTGTAATGTGTTTTGATCTTCAACCAAGATATTCTCATGATTATTCCAGGTGCTCACAGAAGGTAGAAAAACTAAGTGAACCTGGTAAAGTTGGGAAAGACATCTCACAGCAATGATAATCCAGCTGGGTATAAAAAGGCAGGTAAGATTTTTTTCCCAGAGCAAAAATGTTAGAAAAATACCTTCTCTGTGGACACAACTAGCTAAAGCTGATGATGGTTGAAGAACTTGGAAAATTCAGTAACAATATTAGTTTATTTTGACTGAAATGTAGAGTCATGTCAGCCAGCGTGACCCAGGAAGCTTAGGCTTTTGTCATCTCAGAAAGTCCTTTTAAAGCAATGGTTTTATACATTGTTGTGAAAACAAAACAAAACAAAACAAAAGAAGCAGGTAAGAAATAGGCTGCAGAGGGCTGGCAAGATGTCTCAACAAATAAAGGTGCTTGCCCTCAAGCCTGACAACCTGAGCTCCCACATGGTAGAAGGACAGAACTAACTCTCAAAAGTCATCTTGTGTCTTCCGTCTTCCATATGTGTGTAGAAACATACACACACACACACACACACACACACACAGACACAATGTAAAAATAAATTTAAAAAAATTAAAATCTGTCCACATTATTGAACAAAGTAGATCTTTAAAAAATATGTAGGCTATCAAGTCACAAGAATCTGATGAACAAACAAGACAAAGAAATAGAAGAATACAGAATAGTGGGGTTCTTGCTTGAACAATTTGGTAGAATAAGCCATCATTAAACTATGATACACATGAGTCATGAGATAATATAATACATCATAAGTATTGGATATGTTGATTTCAGGTGCCTACAGAGTACACAGTTGATTTTTTTTAATGTTTATTTATTACTTCAGGCTACAGCTCCATCACAATGCCCTCTTTCCACCCCTCCCAGACCCACCCTCCCACCCTCTACCCCCTATCCCTGCAATTCCACTCCTCTGAGTGGAGTGTCTTTAAATAACAGTCCCCGCCCCAGCTCAGCAGTCCTATGAGGGCCAAGAGCCTACTCATACACTGCGGGGCTACAAGGCAGCACCACTAGGGCAAAGCATCTCATTGACAGGAAACAAAGTCTATGTTCACGTTCCCTTTGGTGCGCTGGCTGTAGGATAGTTAAAGAAATAATTTGTGAAGTTCAAGGGAGAGGTTACTGCTAGATTATATTTAGAAGCATAAAAGTAAACAAAAATATCCTAGAGACATAGATGTTATAAGCCAAGGATATATCCATACAGAGGAGATGGAAAAAGAATGAACCCAGGAAGCCAACATTCCAAGCATAGTATAAGGAGAACTCAGATGTTGATTTTGAGAGGGAGGTGGAGAAATTCAATAAGAGGGCCAATTCCCACAGCTCTACCAAGCTGGGTGCATGACCACTTTCCACACCTTACCAAAATTTACTTGGTGTTGGTAGTGCGTTTATAATATGAGTGCAGATACACACACACACACACACACACACACACACACACACACACACTTAAACTGAGTGAAGGTATATAATTAATATGAGTAGAGGTACTTATAGAGGCCAGGTGAGGGTTTCAGGTTCCCTAGAACTGGAATTACTGACAGTCATGAACTGCTGCTCATTGTGGGTGCTAGGAACTGAGCCCCAATCCTCTGGAAGAGAAGGATGCACTATTAACCACTGGTCCATCTCTCCAGCTCCAGCAACCTGTCTTTTAACAAGACCTCCAAGTGAATATTGGTACCTGCTATCCTTTATGAGTCACACACACACACACACACACACACACCCCAAAGTTGTTACCAAGATCCTTCTAATCACTGAAGAATCCCTGGAAAATATGGCAAGACTCCTGTCTTGATAATGAATTGATGGAGGACAAAATAAAAAGATGCTAATTTTTGGAAATTACATGACGCTTCAGTCATACATAAAAGCAGGAGTCTAATCTGTACAATGATTTCTCTAAGTTTTGGGGTCTTTATTATCTTTAAATGAAGGAAGATTGACGAGAAGTAGAATGATTGGCTGCCTGATTGTCAGGCATTGTTAAACCAACAGTCGGGAAGTGGCAAAGCTGTCTACCAAGAATGGTTTTCTTCAACTTTTGACAAGATAATGGCTCTAACAAAGCCTCATGTTTTTAATATTTATGTATTTCTTTGCAATAATTGGATAGACCATATATTATGTATTACTTTATTGGTATATAATATCATTCTACAAAGGTTCCAAAGCAGGGTATAAAGAAAACATATGTATTAAAACAATAAACTGGAATCAAATATTCAGAAGAGATGCCATCCCTGTCACAGAGAGAGCTAGAAGTTTGTTCTTGTGCTAATCATTAACTTTTCAGATGCTTGAGATAAGGCAACTGGGTTGAGGTGATCCAGCAGAGGCATCATGGTATCAGTAAGACATCAGGCAAGAATAGTGACTACTTCCAAAGGCTAGAGTTAGAGGAGATAGCTAGCTTTCTTGTGAGTACCAGGACTCTAACTTAAGCCTTCTGGAATAATATCCATCACTCTCCCCAAGGCTCAGGGGTATATATGGAAGAGGGGGCAGAAATATTGCAAGATCCAAAAGTGATGGATGATTCCAAGGAAATAGTGTCTCCCAGACACAGCAGGGATGATGCGCATATGAACTCACAGAGATTGTGGCAGCCTGCACACAATGAAGAAGATCTGTACAGATTCAAGCCAGATAAACTCCCACCACCAAGAAGGGGATGTGGGCACAAAGTCCCACCCATAACTAGGAAGCTACTTGCAATTCATAGCTGCTGGGAGAGAGAATATCAGTTTTCTCCACTGGAGTGACACTGGGTATATCAACCATACTCCAGGACAGGCTTCCTGCTCAGGAGTGATTAGCAACACAAAATGGAGTCCTGTGTATGTGTGTGTGTGTGTGTGTGTGTGTGTGTGTGTGTGTGTGTGTGTGTGT
>CAJQZJ010032849.1:1840835-1855224 GCA_907164525.1 Lophiomys imhausi
ACACACACACACACACACACACACACACACACACACACACACACACATAGTTGGAGAGGTCAAAGGGAGTAAAAGAGAGGGAAATTCTATGGTGTGCTGTGACTGTATGTTTATCCATACGTTTCCTCAACTCAGTAAGACTGAACCCAGCAGGAGAGACACAGAGGGGAGGCCCAACACTATCTCCACTGTTTCACCCTGGTTTAAGTTCCAAGAATAACTTCAATGAACAGAATTTCCAGAAATAGATTTCTTTCATAACCAAATAGCAACCAGGTATTTTCTTTTTCTTTTTTTCTTTTTTTAAATCATGTTTTAAAAGCCGAGCTTCATTTCCCGTTTGATGAGGAATTTTGAGCACTTTCCCTGGTGGGAACTGAGGCAATGCCTCTTATTCAAGTGGATGCCAGTCTGTGATTGTCCAATTATTCACTACATTCTGTCTTTGATGGTCCAGATGTTCTCAATTTCTTGTAATAAGCTCTTTCATCTGAGAAGTCGTTCCACTCAGAAATGCAAAACTCCTCTACGGCTCAGCTCCCTCCCGGGTATTTTTTTCCCCCTTGATGAGCTGGTATAATTGGCCTTCAATTTACTTATTGTTTTTCAATAGAAAGCCCAAGTTTAATTCCATTTCTGTAAACCTGGTGATAAGAGCCGATCACTCTACCATTTAAGTCATTCCCATTATAAAACACGCTGGTTCTGCCCCCCAACCCCCCCCCCTCCCCAGCTCCATCATCTGGACAGCACTGTACCCTTTTAGCCTCTTTTCCACTTAAAAATAATTTGGGGCAGCTGGGAAGATGGCTCAGCAGGTTAAGTACTTGTGGGGCAAGCATGAAGACCACAGTTCAGATCTTCAGAAACACAAGTAAATGACAGGTGGGCATGTAATTCCGATCCCAGATGGTACAGACAGGCGACCCACCTCCCCCTGAGCAAGCTGGCTAACAATACAAACCGTATTAGTGAGCTCTGGGTTTGATTGAGAGCCCCTGCCTCAATGAATAAGGCTGAAGAGAGATCAACCATGATTTCTATTATAGACCGTCAGCCTCCACATACACACATCTGCATTTCTGTTTTTTTTCTAAAAATGGCATCTATATATACTAGCATATGTGATGACTCATCATGAATCCCCAATCTCACCTTCTTAACATTTCTATAGTCTCATAAACTGCATGAAACATGTGGACGGTATTTAAGTATTTAAGTTAAATGCTTAAAGATCAGCCTTTTCTCTATTACAATGAATATATTTGAAACATTAATAAAGATTCCCTTGGAGCTGGAGAGATGGGTCAATGGTTAACAGTTCATTTCCAAGGGCACACATCAGAAAACATACAATCACCTGTAGTTCCAGCTCCAAAGGCTTTGCCTCCATTTCCTGGCCTCTGTGAGTAAACACACACACACACACACACACACACACACACACACACACACACACATACACACACACACACACAAGATACAGATGGACCCTTAACATCTACTGGTAAAGCTCGGACAAATTCATAATGAAAACAACAACGTTCTCAAAATAACCCATGAAATTCAACTAATACTTACCAAAAAGCATCAGTTAAGGCAGGCATGGTGACACCAATTTGTAATCTGAACTATTAAAATGGTTGAGGCAGAAGATCCCCATCTTCAAGTTCTGCCTAGGCCACAGAGTGAGCTTAAATCCAGTCTGTTAAACAGTGCAACCCTGTCTCAATGTTAGGGGCAGGAGTTTGGAGATGTATCTCAATGGTAAAGCACTTGTCTAGTCCTTGGTTCAATCCTCATGTTTTATTTAAAAATTAATTAATTCAACAAATATGAGAAGCTGGGTGTGTAGTTCAGTTGGTAATGTGCTTCCCTAATGTTCAGGAAGCCCAGGGTTCAACCAATAAACAAAACATCTACCACATATACACCACACACACACACAACATCACATACCACATATACATCATGCACACACACACTGTAAAACAAGTATTTAAAGAATATATAAAAAAATAAAAGTTCTCTTATTCTCATAGATGGTTTAACAAAAACCAAGGCACTAAGGAGATTAATTTTTTTCAGGCTGAGGAAATGGTCTGATACGCTTCTCATGTATTTTAGCCTGTGCACAGAGAGGAGAGAGGAGATGGATTTCTCTCAGAATGTCACACCATCAGCTCTTGAGTCAGCCTGGGTTCAAATCCGTGTTCATTTGCTCATCACAACATCTGTCAGGTCGCCGGGTGTGGTGGCACACGCCTTTAATCCCAGCACTCGGGAGGCAGAGGCAGGTGGATCTCTGTGAGTTCCAGGCCAGCCTGGTCTACAAAGTGAGTCCAGGACAGTCAAGGATACACAGAGAAACCCTGTCTCAAAAAATATTTTAAAAAATCTGTCAGGTCATTTATTTGAATGTAAGACATCCTCTCTGTGTTTGTGTTTGGACACTTGGTCCCTGGTCGGTGGAATTATTTTTGGAGGCTGTGGAACTTTCAGGATATAGGCTATCAGAGGCATTCTTGAGAATTGTGACTTCCTGTCCTGTCTCTGCTTCCCGCCTGCTGCTAAATATGTCATTAACTCTTAAGATCCTACCACAGTGAACTGAGCTGTTCCAGATGCTGTGCACCACGCCTTGGGCTCTGAGATGGACTCTATCCTCTGCCATGTGTGCTCAGTGTTTAATATTAGGAAATGAGATTATAATTTAAAAAGTTCATGCTCGAGAGACTACATGATAGAAGTACAAAACAAGAATCTCATGTTTTAAGTAATTTTATTATTTCAGCATTTTCTTTTCTATTTTTTTAACTTTGTTTTATATATATATTACATATATATGATATGTATACATATATCATATATATATGTGAGAATGCTTGTGTATGCGTAGGTGTATTATGTTCGTACCTCTGTGTGTGTGTCCGTGTGTGTGTGTGTGTGAGTGTGTGTGTGTGTGTGTGTGTGTGTGTGTGTGTGTATACATACCATGGTACATGTACAGAAGTCAGAGGGCAACTTGAAGGAACGAGCTCTCTCTTTTTACCACTTACGTTCTAGGATCCCAACTCAGCTTGGTGGTAAGTGCTTTTATCCCCTGAGCCATCTCACTTTTTTCAAAAGCCATCCCCAGCTTTCGAAGAGTAAGTTTACGTTAGGTTGCAGTCACAGCTATCTCCACCTACATGTGGCCTTGCGGATTACAGGTTAGACACCCCTGCAGCCACAAGCCAAAATAAATCTCTCCTCCCTTAAGCTGCTTGTGTCAAAAGTGAGAAAAGTAAGTGAGACATCACCCTGTGTGGCCATTTTCTGATTGCTTGGGGCCATGTGAACAAAGGCATTACTTGCTGTGGTGGGTACAGTGTCCAGCTCAAGTTCACGTGGCTGTTATGTTGCTGTGTAAGCTCTGGTACACAGACACTCATGAGAATTTGCATTTCAAAATTTCCCCTCCCCTACCAAGGCCTCCTCTCTGGATGTCCCCTTCAAAAGCAGAACTGACACTTCTTACTGGCACCTTGCTGACATATTCATTTCCCTCTCTTCTGTGTCTCACTCAGAATCTTATCATAGCCACTCAGTGGAAAATGATTCTACTGGGTCCTACACAGATTCAAACAGAGAAAGCAGAAATAACCATAAATTACTTCTACTAGAGAAATGTCAGGTAGGTCTGCATGGGCCATTCTTCCGAGAACACTTTTAGTAATTCTGTAGATAAAAGGGGATTCTGAAGGTTTTGTAAGCTTTTCTTTCTTTTTAAACATTTTTTTTTTCCTTCGAGATGACAGGAGCCCGCAACAGACCTTTCTCCAAGAATAATTTTCCAAGGCTACCAATTTGGACCTCAAAAGTCCAGACTCAAAGGGACCCTCAGTTTGCCATCTAAAATAAATGCCTGAATAGATATCAGCCAAGATCCATACCGAACAGATGGGAGATAGATAGCTACATTACTGATGGCTCTGAATTGAAGAGGCCTTTGTCTGAGGACAATAACGATATGAACAAATATTCAGGTTTTCACTCACAGGCCAGCCAGAGGATCAAGCAAAAAAAAAAAAAAAAATCAAATTAAATTGGATTGAATCAGGAATGCCAGCACCATTAGTGCAAAATGCATGCACCACCAGGCATCCTTGCCCACCTCTTGGAAATGTGGCTGGAAGGGCTAGGGACATAGTTCAGTCAGTAAAGGGCCTTCCTTGTCAGTGGGAGGACTTGAGTCAGGTCCCTGGCACCCACTCGATGTTAAAAGTCAGGCATGGTAATGCACCCTTATAATTCCAGCTCCATGGATGCAGAAACAGGGTGGTCCCTGGTACTCTCTGGCCAGCTTGTCTGGTCAAGTCAATGAGCAGTGGGCTCAGTGAGAGACAGTCTCAAAACCAAAGATGAAGAATGATGAAGAAGACATCCAATATTGACCCCTGACCTCCGTGTATGTGTCTGTACCACCCCCATCTTCCACACACCTAAGATTTGCAAAAATGAAAAATGAATAAGCAAAAAAGAAATGTAACTATGATATAGCCAATCTAGCACCTCCAAATATTTTTTTCCGGTTAAGTAGGAGGATACAGTGCTTCGAATTAAATGGAGCTGATAACTGTGATCTTGCTCCTTGGTGCCTTCCAAGAAATTCAAATAATGTCAAGACCCTCCATGTTACCAAACAGGATATGTGCTCTCTTTATTATTTGTGATTAAATCTAGGCTCTGTTTTCAGAAAGACCAGGTTAAAAAAAATCTTCTGTAATCCTTAATTGTGTTGTCAATCAATTTAAATCACTTATAAGTAAGTTTTGACTTTGCCAATAATTGTTATGTCTTTGTTCCATTCTAAAGTAAAGGGGAGAAATCAATATGTACTTGTGTGTCTTCATTCTGCTCAGATCTGCTCTCCCCTCAAGAGCCCTGTTTCAGTTGAAGGTACCAGCCTGTACCTAATCCATCATCTTTGACACCTCCTTCTTCTCTCTCACTTCCATATTCATTCAACCACAAACCCAGATAATCCCATTAACCATATACTTTTCATACTCCACTTCTCCTGTCCTTCACTGTGTCACTTACTCAGGTGTGAACTATGAACTGCCATTGGTGGGTAACCGCCCTCAACAGGCAAGCATTAATGGGGCTTCTATTTCAAGGCAATGAAACTTGCCAAAGATAGTCTTCAGTCCCTAACTACCACACAGGTAGGAGAAATTAATCCAATCTAAGTAAGATATGTATCCATGGATGATTTAATAGAAGGGAACTTGTCAAAAACAGAAGGGACCATCCAGGAGAGAAGGCCATTCACAACGTTAAGAAGAAGCAAAACTGAGTTTGTGGTTTCTATGCAGTGGTGGGTGTCTGTGGTGACAGGAGGTTGAGAGAAGAGGGTTGTGAGTTTGAGGCCAGCTTGGGCTAACAAGTGAGACCATGTCTCTAACAGCAATAAATTCATGGCCTCAGATGTTTGATTTGGGGCTTAAAGAAGAGTAAACAGGGCAGACAGTGTAGTGGAGTGGTTGTCTGGCCTAGAATCCCCCAGTGAGGGGCTTGGGTGTGGCTCAGTGGTAGAACACCTGCCTAGAATCCCCCAGTGAGGGGCTGGGGGTGTGGCTCAGTGGTAGAGCACCTGTCTAGAATCCCCCAGTGAGGGGCTGGGGTGTGGCTCAGTGGTAGAGGACCTGCCTAGAATCCCCCAGTGAGGGGTTGGGGGTGTGGCTCAATGGTAGAGCACCTGCCTAGAATCCCCCAGTGAGGAGCTGGGGTGTGGCTCAGTGCTAGAGCACCTGCCTAGAATCCCCCAGTGAGGGGCTGGGTGTGGTTCAGTGGTAAAGCACCTGCCTAGAATCCCTTATTAGGAGCTGGGACTATAGCTCAGTGCTGGGTATGGATGAGTAAAATTTCCTAATAAAATGATAGTGGCATGAATTAATGGTAGAGTACCTGACTAGATTCCTCCAGTGTGTGACTGGGCTTAGCTGGCTGGTAGAGTGCTACCTTGATCCATAGTGATGGGCTGGGGCATGACTCCATGTTAGAGACATTGCTAGCATGCAGAAGACCCTAACTTTGATCCCAAGCACTTCCAAAGAACAATAATAAATAATAAATGTATATACACAATCAATAGTTCTAATAGCTAAAGAGCCAGAGGACAGAAAGGTCCAGATATAATAGTTTCTTACTAAAGAACAAACCACATAAAATTATGGATTTGATGTCATTGTTTCCCAGGAATTAATTGATTAGCAGATATCTGAATGATCTTTCTACTTTCATTTTAAGCTGATTCAAGCTCTGGGCTCTGGTCTGGACAATTATTGATTTTGTGTAACTAGAATTGTATTTAAGTCCCTTGTCTCACTTTTATTCTAAGAAGTGCATTCAGCTAACACCCTTAAGAGCTGATGACCATAATCAACCCATCATAATAATAACAATCACAATAATGATAACAATAGCCTTGTATCCCACTTCACAGTTGATACAATGCCTGCCTTCCAATACTTTCACATGCACACTCTCATGCACAAAATGATATTTTTCTGTGAGGGCATGGATTAGGCTCTAAAAAAAACCAAAAAACTATAAACAAAAAATAAATTACTCATGAGCTGGCACAACACGGTCTTGAGGGCAAGCCTTCTCTGTGCTCGTCCAGAATCTCTGAATTCAATCACTGTCTCTGTATATGTCAGCCTGACTTCCAAGACTCATCCTCTCCATCTCTTTTGGTTGTCTGGCCTAGAACTGTTCTAGACCTACTCAGTCTGTTGGATAGAAAAGTTGGAAAAGTCTGGGAATTAGCATCTGCCAAGATATTCATATCCTTAACTCATGATTGGTAGATTTGGGAGGAAATATATATATATATATATATGAACATACGCATACATACATATATTTGTACTGTGGGGAACTGAGGAAGGAATCTAAAAAGTGGAGGGAGTGAGGCAGGAAGGGAGGGAGGGAGTAGGGGGGAGGAAGCTTAGGAGAATTCAAGGGATCAGGAGTGTTCCTTAGAATTTTGCTACATGGGGTGTCTAGCTTCCTTTCCCCCTGTAATTAGATATCCCCAGTTCTTTACCTCTTGGTTAGCATATATTAGATACTTTTCTCTTTGTCGGTACAGAACATTTTACAAAAGAAATTTGAGGAAAGAAGGGTTTGTTGGATTCTCAGATCCAGACTATAGCCCATCCTGACAGGAAAGGTATGAGGGAACTGAAAACAGCCCAAATGGTCACATGGCATACACAGTCAGGAAGTCGGGAGGGGTGAATGCTGGTGCTGAGCTCGTCTTCTCCTTTTCATTCACCCCAGTCCAAAGGATGGTGTCATCCGCAACCAGAGTGGGTTTTTCTCCTTCAATTAATCTGATCTAGAGATTCCTTTGCAGACATGCCTGGAAGTTTGTTTCCATGGTGACTCTTGCTAGGCTTGTGCCACAGGCTAATCAGATCACACTTCCCTGCAGTGTTGCAGATATTAGCAGGTACCCCACCATGAGTGTGTCTGTGAGTCTGTAACAAGCTCCTTGTGTACTTGGACTTCAGGAAAGCAATGATAAACCCCTGAGACAAAGTAGCCTGGTCCTTATTACTTGATTCTGGGATCCCTGCTGCTACAGGGAGAGAGAAACAGCTCCTATCTCTAGATATTCAGATTCTAGGAGATCAACAGGGGACAAGGAAGCTAGACACCACAACATATACATCCCAACCCACTAAATACACCTAAGATTCCTTCTCTCCATTCCTTCGATTCTTTCCTTACTTCCCCATTGTACAAATACTACCCCTTCTTCCTGAATATTCCCAAATGCCTTCAAGTAGCCTTTTTGCTCTGCAGGGTGGTCTGAAATCCCCTTCTCTTTATCATTGGACCTTGTCGCACTTGCCACATTCTCTCTATCTTAAAACAAATCCTGTGGTGTAAAGGAACAATCTCTGTCTTGATGTCTTCTATGGTATCTATAACCTTTCAATTCTAAGTCTCACTGAGCTGACAGTCAAGATTCACACCACAGCAGAGTCTGAAGTGTGTTTTCCAGCACATCTGCACCGAACTAAAGCCTCCAAGGCCAAGGTGGCAGCTGAGGGCCAAGCGCGTTCCACTCTGTTGCTGGCACCTTCTCTCTGTGACTCTTTCATGTCCTTCTCATTCCCAAATCAACTCTGAACCTTTAACTCTCTTCTCAGAAACTTCTGGGGGTGAGTCTTATTAAGTCAGTGTTGAAAGATTTCATGACACCCTGAATCAACAGTCAGCTGAAAAATCATCCGGGAAGAGTCCTTTGCTTAAGGATCCCATGGTTGTCCATAGTGAAGTAGATGCCAATATTATTAAGTCTTTGTTATTACAGTTCAAATGTTCAGCCCCGAGTGGGCAGTAGTCTGCACACTGTGATTAAGCATAAAGTCATTAACCTTATTAGCATATTTATTAGGGTCAGAGCCTGCGCCCTGGCAGCCTGAACAAGCCAGCCTTGGACACAGGTCTCTTACAGGCCAGTTAAAGAGACGCATCACAGCAAAAGGCAGTACAAGGAGATGTCTTTAAGGTGGTCGAATAGGGAAGGCAAAGAAACCCAGTGACTTCTCAAGTTCATCTTCACATTTCCAACATGAGGTTTACGATTAAATAGGCGGCAAGATGTACGCATAGCCAAAATGTCCTGGATAAGGTGTGGTCCTGCCCACCACTATTCCATCATTGTCTCAGTGACAGTCTTATCCTGAGAAGTGGTCTGGCAAATGCTGCCCAGGTATAGAAGGATTTCCTTTGTTTTTTTTTTAAGTGGCTTCTTTCATGTTGTTCCTGATGTCTCTCTCCATATTTCTGTTTACCTGCCACAGGAATATAGTCTTCCCACTTAACGCATCACAGCCCACTCCCAGAGGCCAAGCCTCTATAGGCTTAACTTCATCTTCAGAAGGGGTATCAATAAGACATCATCTGACGATCAGAAAAAATAATGCCATAGAATAAGAAAGAGCCATCTGAGCCAGTCTTCTGGAGAGCTCGGCTTTTGTCACAAGCCTTATTTGTTGTATGGGGAAAACTGATACTCCTCGGCCAGTCCTTGTAAGATCTGTCTCCAAAGACAGAGTGAAAATAGACAGATCAAGACGCAAGCATGTTTTGTGGGAAGATAAATGCCTTCTATGGGGATGCTCTGAAAAACAAAGAGTGGGTGCTTCTTCTACCTCTATATTTCACAGAATGGTTCCAGAAAGATATGCTTACTTCAGTGTAAAATTAGCTCTCCCACCCACTCTACATTTGCAAACATGAACAAGTTAATCTGGGTGAGGGAGAGATGGTATTTCTTTATACAATGGAACAAACACACAGGACTTCCTTAAGAAGCTACATAGAGCAAATACATAGGAACCTTTCAGAAGAGCTGTATCAGATTCATGGTGGCCTCAACACTGGTTACCAATGCAATACATAGGAGAAGAGGAAGAACATAAACACCAGGCTGCAAATATTTCAGACTTAATACTTATTTTTAGAGAGCCACATTCTGAGAGCCTCTCTTGATGCTGTGTAGATTACCTCAGACTTGAGAATAGTTCCTTTTACAGTTAATGAGCAAATGCCAAGATTTCAGGGTAGAATCTGAGTGGCTGTGAGTTCTTTCCATTTGCAGAGTTAGGATCAGGGTCCTGGTCCTGGCAGTGCCTTAACAAGTCAAGCTCATCCTCAAGAGTCCAGTTAAAGACATAATAGTGAATAAGAGAAGGGAGCTTTATTTAAGATGGGCATGTTGGGAAGAACATAGTGGTCCAGTGGACTCATCTCTCCCACTAATCTTTATATGAGGGTTACATTTAAATGAAGGGAAAAGGATATGCATAGGCAAGCATTTCTGGACTAATGTGGTTGTGCCCATCACTGATGCATCATTGTTTTGGCTCCAGTATCTCCAGCAAGGTGGTTTGACAACTATCAGAATTGTACAAAGTCTCTTCCAGAGAGATAAGTTCCTCCTAAGGCTGGTACCAGTGTTCAATCTTTTCCATTTCCCAGTATGAGACCCCTGGTGAAATTCCATTCCTTTGGGTATATTATCTAAAAAGTGATAGTCAAAGTCAAGGGAACAGGTATCTCTATAAAGTAATTTTATTCCTTCTAGGAAAGTTACATATTTAGCCACAAGGGGTTGATGATCTCCATAGAATTTCTTAAGGTCCATTAGGACAATGTCCATTTGCCCAAGTAAGACCCAGGATGGATAGCATAAGAAGTATGTCCTCTGAGTGCCACAGACCATCCATTGGCTTTGGTACAGACATTCACTCTTTTCTAGTTTCCTTTCCATTGTTGTGATAGAACATGGACCCCGCCCCAAACAATCACAGACAAAAAGAAAGAGTTTATATGGCTTATACTTCCATGTCCTTGTCCCTCACTGAGGAAGGTCATGACATAAATTCAAGCTGAAACTTAAAGCAAAAGTAAACCCAAGGGATATGATCGATTGTATTCTTTACTCGCGTGTATTAGCCTGCATTCTTACACAGATCATGATGCCCCGCCATGGGAATGATGCTGCCCAAACCGGCCTGGGTCCTCCTACAACAATTAAGAATCAAGACAATTCCCCACAGAAATGCCCCCCAGAGGCAACTTTGATCTAGATAATCTAGGTTTTTCCTGTTAGGTGACCACAGGCTATGCCAAGTTGATAACTAAAGGTAACTAGAATTCATGCCAAAGCCAAATTAGACTGTCTTCCATGTGTCAAATTTTACAGCTCTAAACCTGCCTTCATATTTACTCTCCCAAAGCTTGAATCTCTGCTGCTCTGAACAACTGTTCTTGTCAGTCACCACTGACCTCCATGCCAACTACAGTGGTCTATTGTAGGCCCATATCATATTTCATCAGTCAATGGCATTTATAAATCATTTACATATTCTTCATTAATTCATTCCCTTTGGGTGGCTTCCAAGATACCAGATTCTTTGGCTGGAGTCTTTCTCTCAAATTATTAAGATCAGAAAGGCCCAGGTATTAGTCTTGAGTATCTTTCTTCCTGCTACATTAGGTCCCAGTCACTGAGTTTGTGTGTGTGTGTGTGTGTGTGTGTGTGTGGTGTGTGTGTGTGTGTGTGTGTGTGCATGTGTAAGGGGAAATCAGAGATCTACATTTGGATGTAGATTGGCCTCAACCTCTCTCTCTCTCTCTCTCTGTCTGTCTGTCTCTCTCTGTGTGTGTGTGTGTGTGTGTGTGTGTGTGTGCATGCGCACACTTGCATGTACGTACACTTTTCCCCTTTTGTATGCATGATATTTCATTCCCCACCATCACCACCAGTCTGCCTACAGCACCTCTCTTTTGGTTGATTGTATTTATGCTGGCCAAATATCTTGAAGACATTTGTAGTTTCTATCTTTTTCTCTCACTCCATACTCAAGCCTACCTTCCACTCATGGTGAACCTACCCTCTGTAGGGAGTTAGAATAATTAAATTAGATTTAGAAAATATCTAGGGGTTTCTGATACAGTCTCTTAATTCGGGGCATGAAGATCAACTTGGCTGTGAGCGATTTAGCTTATCAGCTTGTGGAAAAACAAGGTTGAAGTCAGGAAAAACAGGAAAGACTTAATGGACTTAAGAAACAAAGTATCTGGTCTGACATTGTTTTCAGCTGCTAAGTGGGCGGAGATCAAATTAAGCTGAAACAGAGTTCCTCCTATTTAAGGACAGTGCGTGGAGCCCCATTAAAAAAAAAAAAAAAAAAGAAGAGGAGGCCCCTGACGCTAGAGAGCTCTGAGAGTCCTGCTGAAAAAAGTGCTGGCCATCATCTGATGGCCAGATCTCCCTGAGGCAGAAAGAAACTGGTGAGCAAAGAAAGCCTGAGCAAGACGCCAAAAGGCCAAGGACTAAACCCTGTGGCTCAGCTTTTGCCTAGAGGGGTTTGATCTGTCCGAACAGTGGCCTAAAGGAAACTGTGCCTGACTTTAAGGACTTTGAGGTAGAGTGGCAGAATTGCTGACGCAAAGGGGCTAGAGTCTCCCAGAGAGAAGAAAGCATTAAGCCTTATTTAAGGTAAGACTGTGATAGCCAACTTACCCTGACGAACCTGCATCTGTGATATTCCAGAAAAAGGACTGCTAAGTGTGTTAAAGAATCTACAACCAAGACTGTGTTCCTGACGACTGAAGACCTGCCCCAGAGACTGTATTCTTCTAAAAGGTTAGGAAAATAATTGTCAATAGGATTAGTAGTTAGGTTAAAGGGATTGTAGGAATTTGTAGGATTAATAGTTAAGAAATTGTTGGTATTTGTTATAAGTGAATACTGTTAGTTAATAAATAATAACAATAATTAAAAAGTTCGGTTACAACCCTCTTCATTATATCTGCAGTCTGGCATTTCTTCACATCCAGCCCATTCTGTTACATCTATGGTAGTCAATATTGATGGCTAATTTGGCAGGATCTAGACTCACATAAGTTACAAACCTGTGAACATGTCTGGGAGTAAGTTTCTAGATTGGGTTAACTGAGATGGAAGGACCAACCACCATTGTGAGGGCTGGAGTCACAGACTGAATCAAGCTAGAGAGAGTTACCGAAGCAGCAGCATTCATCTCTCTCTCTCTCTGCTTCCTGACTGTGGATGGAATGTGACCAGCTGCCTCACACTTCTATTATAATACCTACCTATCTCGTAATAGTGACTATATCCCCTGCAACTGTGATCCCAAATAAATCCTTTTTTTTGTTTGTTTGTTTTTGAGACAGGGTTTCTCTTTGTAGCTCTGGCTCTCCTAGAACCGGAACTTGTTCTATAGACCAGTCTGGCCTTGAACACAGAGATCTGCCTGCCTTTCCCTTCCAAGTGCTGGGATCAAAGTCGTGTGGTACCACCACCCACCAAATAAACCCTTCTAACATTGCTCTCAGTGTGTATTTCATCACAGCAGTGAGAAGAGTCACTAACAACATCTTAGCATTGTCCTTCCTTAGAAGCAAGTTTAGTTGTTTCTAACCTTGTCCTTGTTTTTTATGTTCAAAATAGAGCCAGAAGTCTTCTCTTGAAATTGCATGGCATATCATCTTCATACTATGATATACTGGTTCCCACACAATGAGAACAAGTAGTCAATGCTAACTTAATTCTCTCTCTGAATTAGAGCATTTCAGCAACATTTCTCAGATATCTTTCTACATTTCTCTTGTAAGTAACCTCAATAAGCTATTTGGTTCACCAAACTGGACTTTGGTGCAATCATTATTTTTGTGGGTTCCCTATCTGGGATGAGTAGACTTGTGTCTATGGTGTCTCCACAGAACACAGCAGTTTACATGTAAGAGTTCCAGGAAATAAACTTCTTTTTTTCCAGTAGCAATTTGAATGAGTTCTATGTCCTCTTACCAACACACGCCCTAATAGAATATTCATATTCTCTCCTGTCTCTGAGTCAGCAGGCCCTGGTTATGATTCAGTAGGTCAACTTTAAACTGTGTTCAAGACTTTGTTCCATATGATGAATCTTCCAGCTATCTAAGTTCTATTTAGCCTTAGTGGCTTATCTGTTATCAAAGAATAACTCTGAGGACTGGGGAGACGGCTCAGCACACAAGCCTGAGGACCTGAGTTCAATCTCTGGAACCCACATTAAAAAACCTTCATGCGGTGGTGTGAATTTGTAAGTATAGCTGTGGTAAGGCAGAGATAGACACATGTAAACATGAAGCTGTGCTTATACATGCACATATGTACACAACACATACATGCACGAGTGTGCACACATGCAGGCACACTAAAAAATGAAAGAAATATCCCTGAGACCAATAGCATACTCATTAATTTTGCTAGATATTTTTGGAATTTAATTATAACCAGTTTATCCGATGATATATTTGTGTTTTTCCTTAATTGGGAAATTTCACCTCTCTACAATAAATTTGTAAGCAACTTCATAGCATGCATAATAACAAAAACACATATTATTTGCAATGCTTTAATCTCTTCAAATAATTAATCTCAAACCATCTTAACAATCTCATAGGAGAAGATACTATTGTCTTCACATCCTGATGAAGGTTATCTGGATGCAGAGTGTTGCAGAGACAGGAATTCGGGATGATGTCCAAATTATCACATCACAGAGTCAGTCGGCACAAAGACTGGGAATTCCTCCCAACCAGAGGTAGGTGCAACAAAACAGACTGTTTCGGAACAGGCTGTGCAGCCTCTTGGAATGGCAAGACTATATAAATGGCAAGGGTATTTAAATAGTCTCCTTACCAACTTACTAGACCACGTCTACTTTTGGGAGTGCTATCCCTCTCTCTCCTCTTTGTGATGAGTGTGTGTGTGTGTGTGTGTGTGTGTGTGTGTGTGTGTGTGTGTGTG
>CAJQZJ010032849.1:1855234-1881870 GCA_907164525.1 Lophiomys imhausi
TGTGTGTGTGTGTGTGTGTGTGTGTGTGTGTGTGTGTGTGTGTGTGTACAGTTGCCGGGAGGCTCTGACAGGTAGGTGTGCCTAGAGGAGACTTTCAATCCTATTGAGGTGCCTACAAGCCATATAGGGACCTCCAGGGATGCCAGCTTTCTCAAGTTACCACCCATACTCGGATGGGATTCTCACTGATGTGTCTGCCAGTGACTTGTCTATGCCCTGTAATTAACCTGTGACCCACAAGTTAGACTTTGTTGGTATTGTTCCTTTGGTCTATTGTTGGTACCCTGGCTGGATTGAGTAGAGGTCTCCTGAGGAAAAGTTACACAGTAGTTATCAGTCGGTGATCCTGGCAGCACGGTTCCCGGGGACCAGTTTCCCTGCCTTCACACATATTAGCTGCTTTGTCTGTCTGCTATAGCTGTCCTTTCTGTGGCATCCAGCCTAGCTGCTGGGTAACTGCTCTAACAATGCACATGTTTCCTCCTAATTAGAGCATCATCATTATTTCAGAATACTTGAGATGAAAACATTCTGTTGGATTCGAAGCATATTTGCATAATCACAAGAAACTTCAACATTCCATTTGTCACGGCAAAGAAAGAGGAGCCGTTAGCGCCTTTAAATACACTTCAGCTGCAATGGATTTGTGAATGGCTGCAAAATATGGCTTTAAATTTTTATCACCTACCAGCATGGAAGAAAAAAATTTTTTGCTGATGTCAACTATTGAAAATTTGAGAATGAGAGGCATGGCTCAGTGATTGAGTATCTGCCTAGACTCCCCCAGGAAATGGCTTGACTTAGAGGTAGAGTTCCTGCCTAGAATCCCCCAGTGAGGAGCTGGACCATGGTTTAGTTGCAGAAAGCAAAGTTCTGTGTTCAATCCTCAGTACCAGCAACCAAAACACAATATGATCAAAAAAATACAATAGGAAAATTAAGGTGAAATTCTAAAAATACTCAAATAATCTTTTGCACCACTACCTCCTACTGCCAAAAACGAACAGAAGGAAAAACGAAGTAGCAGGAAAGAACAGATGTTGGAAAAAGAATAAAATGATAGCGTGTTAGCGCCTGAAGCCCTGGGTTCTCTCTCCATCATCGCCATTATGATTATCATCAACCACTACATTATGAGCCATCCTCAATTAGCTGATATTTGTGGAATGCTGCTGGAGTACATGGATTAAAACAAGGTCCATTGTATCCTCACCAGAACACATACAATGGAATGAATGTAGCTTAACAACTTCAAAACTGCTGGGCCTGATGACAAACACTTGTAATCCCGGCACTCAGAAGGCTAAGACAGGGGGATCACACTGAGTTCAAGTTCGAGGCCAGAATAGGTTATGTTATGAATTTCAGGCCATCCTTGACTAAAGAGAAGACCTTGATTTAAAAACAAAACAAACAACAACAAAAACAAAAAACCTGACTGAACAAACTAAAACAACAAAACAACTCTGAAATAGTATGATGCTATGAGGTACGTCTGCAATTCCAATATTCAGTTTTGGTATTTGGAGTTTAAAGCCAGCCTGGGCTATATGGCAAGACTGTGTGTCAAAAATAAAACAAACAATAGCAACAAAACAAACAAAACTACTGAAAGCAAAGAATGTATGCCATCAAAGTATGGGGTTAAATCAATAATAATACAATATCCAGGAAAATGCTTGAAAATATAGTGACCTACTTATAAATAATCCATGCATTAAAAGATTGCAATAAAACAGCTGTTTTGAGCTGAATCACAATGGAAGTTCAACATAATTTAAAAAAAAAATCCAAAATAAAGTTTAAAGATTTTCTTACTGCTAGATTATGTGGTTGTAGGGGACAGGAATGGATGGAGTGTGTGTCCATTAGTGCAGGTGCACATAAAGACCAGAAGAAGATGTTCTGTCCTCTGAAACTTGAATTTCAGATGGTGATGAGCTATCTCACATGAGTGTGGGATCAAAAGCTGGATCTGCTGCAAAGCAGTATGTGCTTATAATGGTTGAGACATTTTTTTTCCAGCTCCTAAAGTAGCATTTAAAGAAACCTGTTTAGTTTTTAATAATTATGAAGATCTTATCTCAATTGGCCATGTTGAAAAAAAATGAACTGAGGGAGAGGAAATTGAGCCCCACATATCTGGAAGGAAGTAAACAACTTGCACAGATGAAGGACTAAAAGACTAATGAAATAAGAGAAAAATCTA
This sequence comes from Lophiomys imhausi, assembly GCA_907164525.1. Classification (NCBI taxonomy): domain Eukaryota; kingdom Metazoa; phylum Chordata; class Mammalia; order Rodentia; family Muridae; genus Lophiomys; species Lophiomys imhausi. Next base: position 1,857,444 of record CAJQZJ010032849.1, read on the forward strand.
TAAGGATCAAAGCCTGAATCTTTGATACAGTTAATGAAATTGATAAACCTAAAGGATTACACTTGGCAAATGAGGGAATGAAAAGGACAGACAGAAATAGAGAATAAATTGTTGATATCAGCCCTCATAGGATCATACTGTGTAAATAGGAAAAGAAAAAGGCTGTATGAAAAATTTGTTCCAATAAGTTCAACAAGCTTGCATTAATTAATTAATTATATGTGATATGTTACAAAATAAAAATTACTATAAGGAAAGCTCCAGACCCAGATATTTTTCAATTATGAATTATATCAAACATACAGCGAATGTAGTTTGACTGGTTGCACACAAACTCTGTCAGAAAATAGTAATAGGATTTGTCAGTTTATTCTATAAGTCTTTATTAAGCAACTAATAAAATGAGGCAAACATATCACTACATATATAGTATTTGACTGTTATGACTTGAAAGGGAAATGCTCCCCATAAGCTCGCCTGTGTGTTTAAACACTTGGTTCCCAGCTGACGGTGCCATTGGTGGGGTTGTGGAATCTTCCGGAAGTGGAATCCTCCTGGAGGAAGTGGTTAGCTGGGGGTGGGCCTTGATTTCTTCTTCTCCTCTCCCACTTCCTGTTTACTCTTAGTTTCCTAATTGTAATGTGACCAGATGCCTCCTACCTGTGCCACCTTGCCTTCCCCACAGGGACGGACTCTGTCCCTTCAAACTGTAAGCCAGAACAGTCCCTTTTCTACTTAATTTCCTTCTTGTCAGCTACTTTGGTCCCTTGCCAGCAGCACTGTTTTTTTGTTTTGTTTTGTTTTGTTTTAGCAGGTTCTGGAACCTTTGGGAGGTAGGGCCTAGATGGAAGAAATGGGTCATTAGTCAGATGCTACATGAAGATTATAACCCAGAACTTCTGCTTGTTGCAAGAACTCTCACCGCTTCATGACCCTCCATAATGTGCAGAATAATAGCCACATGTTCCTACCGTGCTGGATGTCACCCTTTCTTTCCTCACCACTGTGGCCTAGAGACCCTCAAATGATGAGTCAAACTAAGTTCCTCCTTCCTTACATTGCTTTGTCATGTAGTGATAAAATGCAAACAATGGTAGCCTACTGGCAAGGGTCAGGCCAGAGAGTCAACTCCAACACAGTGGGGGAAGTATCTGGGAACATATTGAGGTTTGAGAACCTGGGGACGGCATGGAGTTAGAGAACCTGAGGCCATGATAGGATTATTCTAAGTCTCGATTGTCACAGCACAATAATCACACAATTGAACACAACTTGTTGAAATGCGTCACTGTTCATTTGAAACAGGTGAAGTCTGCTGTTCAATAAATTATGTCTCAAGAAAAAGCTGGAGGGGAAAGTTAGGTGGACAGAAGCATGCCTAAGCTGTTCATTTTAAAGCCTGGAAATGATTGTGTTTGAAAGTTTTATGGGAATTCAATATTTAGTATCATCCTTAATCCTGTCAATTCAGCTCCTCTTAATGATATTAGAGGGGGAAAAACAACTACAAGGAACTCCTTTCCTTTTCTTTCTTTGCTGTGTGTATGTGTGTTGAATGAATGTGTGCATATGTGTGTGGAGGAGAGTTGTGTGAATGTGTGGAGCCCAGAAGCCAACCTCTTATATAATCTTTGATCATCTTCCACCTTTTCATTGTTATTATTATTATTATTTTAGGCGAGGACTCTCCTTGAACCCTGGAGCTCACAAACTTGACCAGACTGGCTCCTTAGAGAGCCCAGGGATTGTCCTCTCCTGTCTCTGCTCCCTTACATCAGGATTACAAGTACATTCTACCTTGCTCAGCTTTGTGTGTGGGGCCTAGGGATCAAAGTCAAGTTTGCTGTGCAGAAGCACATCAACTGACTATGCCATCTTCCAACCACATTTTTAAAAGTTTCCTGAAGGATGTCTTGGGGTCCTCATTGATTTAAGCGTCCTGTGTAATTATGTCCACTTTCATGTACTTGGGACACACAGACATTAGAAAATAATATTCTATACTGCTTACTTGAATTTCCCAAGGAAACTACTTCAGTAAAGGAAGCGGTGAAAAGTTTGAATCAAATGACTTGCTTTTATTTTCCTTATCATTTTAATTTAATTCAATGGCATTTACTACATTCAAGATATTGTACAACCCTCTGCACTAAATGCTTTAGAAATATTCCTGTCACTAAAAGGGAGCCCCCATACCTTTGTGTGTCTTAATTGTCAACTTGGCACAGCCTAAAAGCACCTGAGAAGAGAGTACCAATGAGACAAGGCTGTCTCCATTGGTTTGACTTCTGGGCATGTCTACTTTTTCGTCTTCGCTAAGTTAATTGATATGGGGAGACCCGGCCCACTGTGGGTGGCACCATTCTCTAGGTAGAGTGCTCTGGGCTACATAAGGATGGAGAAGTACATCTCAGTACAAGCAAGCAATAACTTAAGAGTGTATGCATCCATGTTTCTCTGGTCTTGGGTGCGCATGTGGTATGACTAGTTGTTCGCAATTCCTGCCATGATGGACTGTAACCTGGAATCACGAGATAAAATAAACCCCTTCCTGCCCTAAGTTGCTTCATTTTATCATAGCAACAGAGATGAAACTTCAGCACCTTGAATTTATAAAAATCAAGTGCCTTGTATTCTTGCTTAAATTTTCAAAATCCACAGGTACTCTGTTACTCCATCCATAGCCAAGAGTGGCATAAAAAGACATAGTGTCTAAACAGTTCTGCAAAATGCTTTTCACACTTTAAACAAAAATGTCACACACACACACACACACACACACACACACACACAGGCAATTTTTTTCCAAAGACGCTATTTTCCTAAAAATCAGTTTTCCTTAGGACAAAACATGCTATCATTCTAACATTAACATGCCTAGCAACTTGCCAGTTTTTACACTGGTCAGTGGAAAGTCTGCACACCATACTTAAAAATTCAATCCAGTGCATTAAAATAATAAAGAGCATCTATTTGGAAGGATTGAAAAGCTGTTTCACAATATAAAATATTCCATAAACCAGAGGAGGTGCATCCCCCTCAAGATCTTTGAAGTGATTTTAATAGCAAGAACCTTTAGGCTGTTCCTGGGCAGTGTTGCTCCAATGATTCAACTGTAGTCCATTATCCAGTAACTGATCCAAGGAAAACCCAGTCACTTCTGTTTTTCAAGTGCTGACTTAGACAAGTGGGTTGACATGGTCAGCTGGTCCATCAACCCCCTCAGGAATGATGGAAGAAAGTTTTGCTAGAGAAAAATAAAGTTTCTGTATGTGTCTCATAAATTCAGTGTCCAGTTAATATTAGGCACTTATAATATGTTTATAAGCCAAAATTAGGCTAGGAAATAAGGCACACTACGGAAGTTGGCAACTGCCAACAACTAGACAAGCTATGTTGGGTGTCCAGGCAATAGTGAACTTAGCAGAGCAACCAAACCCAAGAGCAGAGGTACTTAATCAGAATATATTCTCAGTAGAACATATTGCAAATTCCTTGGCAATGAGATTGCAGTCATAACTTTGAGGATTATTGACCCAAATGAATAGATATTCTGGTTAGTTCTAAGTGTCAATTTGAATCAACCTAGAATCATCCTATCATCATCTTTGTTGAAGAAGTATCTAGGAAGATATGGCTTACAAGCATGTCTGTGAGGAAGCGTCTGGGTTGCTCATTGGTTTAGGAAGACCCTCCCTGAATGTTGGGGATTCTACTTTATAGGCTGGACTCTGGACTGTTTAAGAGCAGAGAAAACTAGCTGAGAGGCAAATAAGAAATCAAACAAGGAGCCTTGCTTTACTATCTCCATTTATCCTTGAGAATATGATTTAAATTCCTGCCTTGACTCCCTTGCAAAAATAGACTGTAATTTGATATTATAAGCCAAATAAAACCTTCCTGCCCTACGTTGCTTTTGTCAAGATATTTTACCATTGCAACAGAAATGAAGCTAGAATAGTGAGCAAGGATTTAAAGTATTGGTCCTTCATTGACTTGGAATAAAAGGCAAAGTAACTGAGCCTAGATAGACTATAACATAATATGGGCTCTGAAATTGGTCAGACCTTGACTTCTTAGTATCTCCTCTCCTAAGCATGTGATTGCAGTGAGCTGTTTAATAATTCCACGAGAAGTACAGTCTGTCTTCCGTATCCATGGGCTTCACGTTTAGGGGTTCAGTTAAGCATGGGTGAACACCATACTGTTGATATGTGCATCGGGAGCTAGGCAGATAACTCAGGTGGCAAAGTTTTAGATGTGTAAGCATGAGGACCTGAATTTGAGAACTCTTGTGAAAACAGCCAGGTATGGTGGCATGCCCTGGAAATCCCCACACTGGGGAGGTGTCTGTCCAAGACAAGTGGATCCTTGAGGCCTGCTGATCAGCCAGCCCAACCGAAACGGTAAGCTCAAAGCCAATTGAGAGAACCTTAATCAAAAAACAAGACAGAGTCACTTTAAGATGAGACCCAAGGTTGATCTCTAGCTTCCACATGTTCATGTACACGTGCGCATAAACACCTCCACACACACGTGCATGCACAAATACATGTGCACACACACCACACACACACACTCCTACAAAAACCAAATATATAACAAAATAAATCAACATCTGTACTAAACATGTTCAGACTTTCTGTCCTTATGCTCTGAACAATATAGTACAAAATCCATTTAGGAGGACTTTTGTTGCACAAAGTATTACAAATCCTACAGGAAACCGACCTTGATAGTATACACCTTTAACCCCAGCTCTTGGGAGGAAAAGGCAGGTGGACTTATGTGAGTCCAAAGTCAGTCAGCCTGGCCTACACAGCAACTTCCAGGAGGATGTATCAAGGTTCTTTGCAAATGTGAGACTTGAACATCCACCGATCATAGTATTGAAGGAGATCCTGGGTCTGGAGTATAGCTCTTTTGGCAGAGTGACTGTGTAGTGTGCAAAAGGCCTTGGGATCTGTCTCTAGCAGTTCATAAACTGGATACACACCTATCATCCCAACACTCAGGAGGTACAGGCAGGAGGATCATAAGGACCAAGAGGAATTCAAGGTCATTCTTCCCTACATAGTAAGTTCAAATACATGAGACTCTGTGTTTAAAATGGGGCAAGGGAGGGCATCCTAGAACCAACCACTCATGCACAAGGAAGGGGGAATTTTATTATTGTTGCTGCTGTTGTTGTTAGCTGGGGAGACCAGTCACTGATCAAAGTGAAGACCTAAGTTGGACTCCCAGAACCCACATAAATGCTGGGTGGGCATGACAGCTACCTGTAATTCCAGCCTCTAGAGGTGGAGAAAGGGGGGCCCCAGAGCAAGCTGGCTAGTATTACCAGCCATAGCATCACTCTGAGTTTGACTGAGAGATTTTGCTTCAGTAAATAAAATGGAAGAGCAATCAAAGATGACTCCCAATATCAACCCAGGCATTTGTGCATGTGCACACATACACACATGCAAACATGCATGGATGGACACACACACACAAATGTAAGATACACATAAATAAAGTAAGTTGCATAATGACAAAAGTCTATAAAAGAAGACTTAAACTAAAATCTATCCCTGGAGCATAAGTACTCCTTCTTAATTGCAAGCCCCACTATCTACTATTTTCCACACCTCAGTTTTATAGTACCCAGAGATAAAAATAAAGTTGAGACTTATTTAAAAAACTATGGTTTGTGCAGGCTACTGAGAGTAATGACCAAATGGAAGAAATTTCTGTTTTTTTTTTCTTTTGAGTGAGCTAATACCATCTAATGGAAGCAAACAACTCAAACCTCATTTTCCCCCAGAAGCCCATGTGACTTTCATTAGCCTTAGTGTAGAAGGCTGTTAAATTGCAACTTCTGTTTACAAAAGATCTATCTTCCAGCATAATGATGTATGGACAAGGAACCACGCCATCTCCTCTAAATGCATACACTCTGTTCTCCTCAGAGGCACAACGTAAAAAGCGCCATCTCAATGACAGAGTCAATAATTATTTGATTCATGTACAACATACTGCCTTCATTGAGAAGCCAGCACCAAGCAGTTCTCGGCCACTCCAAACAGCAGGAGCCTCCTGGGTACAGTAACACAGTCGATTGACTTCACAGTAGATACAGAACACAGAGGTGACACATAGTAAGGAGGAATGCAGTTTCATGGCTGTCACTTACATGTAACATGTGTTTATAAACAGAGCTGTGAGAGAGAGAGACCAGTTAAAAGAAAACAAACTCAAAAAGGCACTGGAGCGATGGCTCGGTGGTCAGGAGTGGCTACTGCTCTTGCCAACAAGCTGAGCTGGAATCCCAGTACCATATCAGGCAGTGCACAGTGACCTACCTGTAACTCCAACTCCAACGGATCTGACTTCCTCTTCTGGCCTCCATGGGTACTTGTATTCAGCACGCATGCGCACGCACACATACACACTTAAAACTTTTTAAGAAAAAAAGTAAATGGAAAAAGAACATTATGGATGCTGTCAAAAACAAGAAGAGAAAGGAATGATTTCCGAAGAAGCCACTTACTCAGTATCCTATAGTGGCCAGAAACTGTTCGGTGGATGAATATATCTTTGATGGACAAAAATAAGAAAACATATTACTTAATAAATTAATTAAATTTGCTGCATTGGTTAAATAAAAATTTTCAAGATGTGATAATTTCCATAGGGGAAAAAAGGAAATTCTTTTTCTCTTTTATTTTTTTAATAGGTTTTTGAAGACAGGGTTTCTCTGTATATCCATGGCCGTCTTGGACCTCACTCTGTAGACCAGGCTGGCCTCAAACTCACAGAGATCCGCCTGCCTCTGCTTCTTGAGTGCTGGGACTAAAGGTGTGCACCACCACTGCCTGAATGGGGAACCACCAATTCAGAATCCTGTATTCACTTTCTATTCTCAGATGATAAATTTTTTAAAAAGTCATTTTTTTCTAGATCTTAGATACAGGAAGATACAAGATTCCCATTCTTCCCATTCATTCCTAAGTTACATCTATTTTTTTCTTTACATTTATTTATTTATTTATTTGTGTGTGTGGTGTGTACATGTCACAGTGTGTGTGTCATTGTTAAAGGACAGTTTGTGGGAGCTGATTCTCTTTCTAACATGTGGGTCTCTGGGACCAAACTCCTGTCATCAGGCTTGGTGGCAGGGCCCTTTACCCATTGTTGTGGTTTATATGAGAAATGGGTTCCCCCTCCCCCACAGTTTCATGCATTGAAACATTTAATTGGTCCTCCAGTAGGTGGCTCTGTTTGGGAAGGTTATGGAGCCTTTGGGAGGTATAGCCTTGCTAGAGGAAGGATGCCACAAGGGACAGGCTTTGGGGGTCTATAACGGTGCTGCTTAGTTTTCTGTCAAGTTGACAAAAGCTAAAGTCATCCAGAAGGAGAGAACATCAATGGAGAAACTACTTCCATCACATTGCCTGTTGGTAAGTCTCTAGGGCGTTTTCTTGATTAATGGTTGATGTGAGAACTCCCAGTCCACTGTGGACAGTGCTAATCCCTGGGCAGATGGTTCTGGGTTGCATAAAACAAAAAGCAAGTTGAGCAAGCCATGTGGAGCAAGCCAGTAAGAAGCATTCCTCCATGGCCTCTGCATCAGTTCTTGCTTTGATTTACTGCCCTGTCTTCCCTAGACAATGGAATCTAACCTGTGATCTAAATAAACCCTTTCCTCAAGTTGCTTTTGGTTTATACATCCTGCTCTCTCTCTCTCTCTCTCTCTCTCTCTCTCTCTCTTTCTGTGTGGTTGCAAGTGTAACAAGCCAGCTTCCTGCTTCTGATGGCATGCTATGACTCTTTACCATTATGGACTCTAGTCCTATAGAGCTGTAAGCCAAAATAAACTCTTTCTAAAGTTGCTTTTGGTCACAGTATTCTATCACAGCAAAAGAAAAGTAACTAATGCATCCATTGAGAGATCTACTGCTCACCTGATTTACTTCTTATCAGTCAGTATATAAAGATAATTTCCACTGACCTACAGATCCCCCTTGCAGAAGGGATTATCAAGTGGTTGCTTTTATATTGGGGAATATTAAGTGTCTCCCAGATAAGGAATGTGCATTGAAACCTTGGTCCCAAGCTGATGGATCCAAGCATTGAGATGGAATTTGATCATGAGGGATCTGCTTCATCAATTGATCTGCTGCTAGATTGAATAGAGCCTGTATTAAATTGATGGCAATACTGGAAGTTGATGGAAGGACACTTTAGGTGTTGGGGCTGAACTCGAAGAAATTGGTCACTGAAGGCATATTCTTGGGGACTATGACTTGTCCTCAGCCCCTTTGCATCTGTCCTTTCCAGTCTGTCTCTGTTCCTTGTCCACCGTGATGTAAGTTACTTTCTTCTTCCAAATGCTCCCTGTGTGGTGTTTTACTTCCCTCGGGTCACAGCAATGGATCTGGGCAACCAGAGACTGATATCTCAGAGGCCATAAACCAAAATGCACCCCCCACTGCTTTTTTACAGCAAAATAAAACTGGCCGCCATGCACAACTTTGGTCATGGTATTTCATCACACACTAGACACACTTCGATCAGCCAAGCCAGTTTTCTTTTAAGGGTGAGAAGCCAGTAAAACAGCAAAAGGATTATAGAAATTCCTCTATGACTGGTAGATATGCTAATGCTAATTTTAACATGCCAAATTCTGCATGTTCTCCACCAGGGATATGTCCCAGGTATAATAAAAGGAACCATGGAGCTAATCAATGTAGATATAAATTTAATAAAAATGGACAACCCTTTTCCTCTCTGCCTATGGTGTCAGGAAACAACCACAGAGGTGCTCCCCTGTCCCTGTCAACAACTCAGGGGACATACTCAGTGAGCAACAGAGAGTTTCATTTCCCTTGGTAGCAACTTCAGGGGGTGGTGGATTAGAGTGCTGGCAGCTAGAAAGGTGTTTCTTACAACTTTAGCGGATATTCAGTCAATACCTACAAGAGTCTGGATATTTAATCCCCAGTCACTGTGGTATTAATTGCATGGGGAAGTAGTCTAAATGTAAAGGGAGTACTTGATGAAGATCATACTGGAAAAATTAAGGCACTAATGTCTTCAAAAGGAATGCTTTCTATTAACAAGGGACATTTTGTCACTCAATTGCAGTTACTGTCTTTTGTCCCTATGAACCAAAAAAGTTTAGAAGGAGGAGATGAAGAGGTTGGAAGTACAAGAAGGTATCATATCACATGATCATGGCACATTTTGAGGGAATAGCCCTGTTTAACTCTTTGCATAGCTGATTTAAATCTTTTCTGGTTTTATTGATCATGATGCTGATGTTACTGTGATTGCTTCTAAGTTTCAGCCATGAAAGTGGCCTACTCAGTCACCCGCCTACACTTAGATTGGTCTTGGATCCCCAGCTAAGATAAGGAAAAGTTCTGAGATATGAAGGTGGAGAGATCTGCTATTTGTGGCAGACATCCCTATAAATACATGGAGATGGGGTTTGTTGTCTCAAATGGAAGCGATCTCTAATAGAATTAAGATACATTTGTCCTTAAGACTGGGAAAAATGATTATGGTTTAAACTCACCATTTGAGATTTTTGCTGAGAGGTTAATTTGGTTTAAGAAATCCAAATTTATAGGGATGATTACTGATAATGGATCAATCCAAATACATGCTATTCTTGTCACATGGCTGACTGATTCTCCAGTTTGGGTTACTCAGTAGACAGCACAGTGGGAAAATGGAACAGCTTAGATTATTGGTACAGCAATAATTGGTTGCATGACATATAGAGACCCCCATCAGTTCTTGAAATACTTCTATTTTCACCATAAAAAGGACATCAGGAAAATGGCGATTGCTACAAGTCATATGTGCTGTAAATAAAGCAGTGCAAGATTGCTCTCCAGAGGAGTGTGATGAAAGGGATAGGGGGTAAAGGGTGGGAGGGCAGGACTGGGAGAGGCGGAAAGAGGACACTGCGATGGAGATGTAACCTGAAGTAATAAAAAAAAAAAAGATTGCCCTCTCTCACAGCCATTCCTACAACTCTGCCTTTTATTGTTATACATTTAAAATATTTTTTGCTATTCCTTTAAGCCACAAGAATAGAAAGCTTTCCTTTTTTGCCCCCATCCTTAAAGATAAGGAACCTATACAGCTTTACCAATGGAAGTTCCTCCCTCAAAGTTTGATGAGTAGTTTCTCCATATACCACAGTTTGTTTCTCATCCATCCATCCATCCTCGTATGACAAAATTATCTAGAGGCTTGTATTATTCACTATATGGATAGCATTCTTTTCACCCACAAGACAAAAATCTCTACTTATCAAACTACTCAAATTCACCATTTGATGTCCTGAGACAACTGGCTTAAAACCTACTCAAAAATGATGTCAGTAAACTCAACCCTTTCAATCCTTAGGCTTTCTTGCTGATTCTTGCACCATCTGCCCTCAAAAGGTACAATTACAGGTAAGAGCCCTTAAAGCAATGGATGATTTTCAAGATCTATAAGAGATATTAGCTAGATTAAACTGCTGTTGTGTGCATCTACAACAGAGTTGCAACCTCTCCTTCATATGCTTAGTGGTTGCTCCCACAAAAGAGGCACATAAGGCCTTATCTCTGTTTAAAACAGTGACAGATAATATTTAAATTATAAAAACTGACTACCAGTTACCTGTGTATTTATCTGTTTTAAATACCCCTTTACTTCCTACAGGCATTATGGTTCAATCAACTCTGGCCCTTGACATCATAAATGGATACATTTGCCATCTCAATCCTCAAAGGTCTATTATTCCTATATTAACTTAATTTCATCTCTCATAAAAAATAACACAAAAGGTCGAATCAATTATTAGGGTGAAACCCAGATTGTTGTCTCCTTTGGTATCTCATAATCTACCTTTTTTAAATCTCCCATAAAAGACACAAATGGATTCTATTGCATGACAAACCTTACATCATAACCCCAGTGATAAGATTTCACAGCTCATACAACACACCACTTTTGTTGTTCCTACCATTTCTTCCTCCTACCCTCTGCCTGATGCCCTCACACTTTTTACTGACCATTACTCTGTAAGCAAAATAGCTTATTGATCCCTGGATAAACATCAATGACACCAAACTAATTATTCTGGCACACAGCTGGCTAAGTAATTTGCCATGTCTATGACTTTTACAATCAAAATGGATACTGAGCCTACACATATCCTTAAGACTTTCTAAGCAAGCTGTTCACTTTGGAGTGTTATATGTGAAAGTGGCATTCTTTATAATCCAACAGAACTAGTTATATTAAAAGGAAATATGACTGTCAAAACTGCAGCTTCTAAAACTAAAGAAGAAAGTAACACCCTCCAGTCCACTGATTTATCATCCCAAGTATTGATAACTTTCTTCTATAGGTTATAGTGGATGCTTTGTGAAAGGAAACTGTACAGGAACTGCCTCTTGTTTTGGCCCTTAACCCACAGATTTTCTGTAAGTTCCACACGAAGACATGGGAAAAAGACCTCTGAGACCTTCTTACTTAAGGCAGGGGGCATACATTCATGAGTCATGAAAATAACTGTGTTTGGATTCCAGGACAAAAAGTGTCCAACCCTGGCCCAGGAGAGTCGATCTTCAGTTGAATGCTATAGATCAATCAAAAGACTAAATTTGACCCACTGCAAAGGAAGCTGATGCCTGATACCTGACCTGAGGGGAAATGAAGAAAGATGTCTAATAAGGCAGTGCATGCATTAATAGATTCGGGCCAACTCCTTTCCCCTGAAATTATTTTTGTTTTAACTTTCTCTGTCAACAGAGCTTTGGTGGGTTCTGCGTATGGGCAGGTTTATTTGGTACATTTTCTGCAGTCCATGGCAGTTCATCCTGTCATTTTGTTTGATGTTCCCCAATTGTATTTTCAAATAATACTCCCTATCTGCCTTAACTCTTACTTTCCATGGGGTCCCTTACAACTATATTGGTTTAGTTTCTCAACCTCCACTATCCATTGCTGCTAATATCATCTTTTGTTATCACCCAGGATTACAGACCTGTCTAGACTGTGTAACCAAGAAAGAAGATTGAAAGGCTGTGCTAAACTTTAAAACAGCTGTGGATATGAGCCTGAGATCCTAAGCAATGTCCTTTATACTGTGTGGTGGTTTGAGTGGGAATGTTTACCATAGGCTAGTATGTTTGAGTTCTGGAGGTCCCCAGTTAATGGACTTGTTCAGGAAGGATTAGGCTGTGTGGCCTTGTTGGAGGAGGAGTGTCACTGGAGCCTGGCTTGATATATCAAAAGATTTGTGCCATTCTCAGTGTGCTCCCTGCCTCCTACTTGGGGATCAAGATGTGAACCCTCAGCTGTTCCTACTGCCATGCCTTCAGTCCATCAACATTGACTCTATTCCTCTAGAACCCTAATCTTAATCAAATGTTCTCTTGTATAAGTTGCCTTGGTCATGGTGTCTTGTCACAGCAATAGAAAAAGGAACCAAGACATTCTTCAAATGTACCCCTTTTGTGTTAATTATAGGCAATAGGAACCCACATATAAACTTTTAAGACAATCCATATTGCCACAGACTAATAAAGCACATCTAAAAGGGAGGTAATAGTATTGGAACTACATAGCGAAATGGTAGATGGGAAAAATTAGGGGTTAGGAGACTGAATACAATAAAATTTAATTACTTATCACATGGAGACCCATTCCAATAGCTCTATGAAGTGGGCTACAGGTGGGTTAGACACCCTCCTCTTAGGATGGGATTTGGGCCTATGCAGGATCCATCTAAATGCTGGGGATGAAAAGTGATTAGTCATGGTATAGAAAGGGAATTACTATAGGGATGTGACTCAAAATGTTGCCCATTTAAACAAAACCCCAAATAATCACTTGTGTGAATCAACATCTATACTTAATCCCTATACTATTTTATCAGGAAATATTCAAATAATGTATAATGAGTCTGGATGCTTATATCATATTACCTGTCTTGACTGCTGTTTGCAACAATGCATTAACTATATTCACTGGGAAATAGGGCTCTATGATTCTTAAAATGCCAGTATCTGCCTGGGTTTTAGTCCATTTTAAAGAGTTCTGGCATGAGACTCCAACTGTAGCCTTCACACGTGGAGATGCACCAAAAGGCTTATATGGTATCTAATTGCTGAAAGTGTGATCTTAGTTGTTATTACTGTTACAGGTGAAAATCAGCATCTTTGGTACAAGAAGTTTAAAAGAACTTTCCTAAATATGACAGACCCCAAATCCCCATCAATCAAGAAATTCTCAGTGAAATTCAACCACTAAAGGATGCTATTATTTGATTTTGAGAATAAGTAAAGGACTTGCATTGGTCACAACGTCCAAGATGCCACTTTAATGTAAACCAATCTTGTGTTACCCCAGTTCCATATTGTGAATCAGAACACAACTGGTGTAGGCTTAAAAATTATCTGTTAGGATTGGATCTGTTTCATAATGCATGTACTAAAATTGCAATCCCAAGTCTTGGTTATGGCAACAGCCAAGGCCCCTGTGTTGGAAAGGGAGGAACCATGGGAAAGATTAACTGAGGGAACAGTGTCACTCGATCTCTTTAAGTATTTTAGAGATTTTTGTGTTTCGCTTGCTTGGTTTAATGACTCCAGTATTGTTTGCATGCTTCTATCTTGTGGAGCCTGTCATATAAGTTTGCAGCCATTAACTAGACAGGAAGAACTGGTTCCAGAATTAGTCATGTTAACTTTATTGCAGAAACAAAAATGGGGGAGATGTTGCCAAAAGTTTCTCCTCTGAGGAAGAAATACATTCTGCATGGAAGAGCTTGCTGACCCTTGGCACACTAAGGACAGAGGGAAATGATCCATACAACAGCATTTCCAGTGCAAAGACACGGAGATGTGCTATTTCGTAAGACGCGTGAGCTTTTTATGTTCCCATATACTTTTCTACCCATACATTCTTTCCTTTTTTCCCTCTCTGGTGGTCTATTAAGCAAAACATTCTATTCCTTGTAAACATGGATTAATGGCTGTATAGTTATTATCTTTGCATACAATCGCTTCTAATAAAAACTCCTCCCTGGAGACACTCTGAATTCTTAGAGTTTCTTTGCATGCTTTTTTGGGTCCCTAGTCTCCATTAATGAGAATCCACACTACAAACTGAGTTTAAGTTCATGGACTGAGATCCACTATCTGAGGCAAATTAAGCTGTTGATGTAGGAAGACACGGCCCACTGCAGGTGACACCATTCCTTAGGCAGTGGATCCTGAACTGTTTGGGTAGAGGAATCCACCTGAGCACAAGCAAGCAAGGGAGTGTGCATGTATTCATTTCTCCCCAATCTTGACTGTGGGTGTGATGTGAATACTTGTTTTAAGTTTTACCACCTTGAGTTCTCTGCTATCATGGACTGTAACATGAAACTGTGAGCTGAAACAAACCCTTTCTCCCAGAAGTTGTTCTTATTTTTTTTTTTTTTTTTTGGTCAAGACACTTTATCACAGCAACATAAATGAAACTAGAACAACTTCGATTATTTTATATAGAACTATGTTATGCCAAATGTCTAACTTTCAATAAAACATTATGAGACATGAAAAAAAAAGAAGAAAATGTAATCCATAAGCCTTAGGATTTGGAAGTGTATGGTTATCACAGTCCCATCTGCCCCAGCGGTTTCTTTAAGTTCCTCATGAAAAATCCAAAGGGGACTTTGAGTGCTCTCTGACCTGCAATATGCAGGTTTTTTTTTTTTCAGTAAGTGTAAGCTGAAGCTAAGACTTGGAGATTACCAGACTCTGATAAAGATGGTGGGTTGTTACCCAAAACATTGAACAAAACCTGTTCCAAAGGCTGGAGAGATGACTTAGCAGTGAAGAGTGCTTGCTGCCTTTGCGTAGGACTGAAGTTTGTTTTCCAGAGTCCACAACAGACAGGCCACAATCATCTGTAACTCAGGCTTCAGATGATCCAATGCTTTCTTTTCGTTTCTGTAGGTACTCATTACACAAGCACATAGTCCCTCCTCCCCCTGGTACATACACCATACATGTGATTAAAAATTTATAAACAAAATAAACCCTGTTTTAAAATCTCTTAAACATGGCCCTGGAGTTAGTGAGATAGCTCAGTGAACAAATGCACTTGCCATCAAGCCATGTGATCTGAGTTTGATTCCACATAATAGAAGGAAAGAGCAAACGTGTACAAATCGTACTCTGGCCTCTATGCATGCAACAAAATTCAAAAATGTAGCCCCGCATCTAAGCCCAAACTCCTTAAGGCATCATTATATCTTTACCCTGACTGCACTGCAGACGCACCTAGGAAGAGCATACCTTTTGTCTTGCTGGCTGTCCTGTAGATGATCTGTCATACACTACATGTAAGATCCCCTAATAAACACCTAATAAGCGCCTAATAATAATCCAGGGACTTAGTGTTTCTTTTTTTTTTTTTTTGAATGCTAGCCAGTCCGATCTTGGGATGATTTGAGACACCCCCATGTTGGTATCTCCAGCTATTGTTTGAGGGTGACTCCAGCAGAAGATTTGACAGGATAAGATGGGAGGTAGAAAGGCTCCAGATGTTAGATTAGTAGACAAAGATTTCAAAACATCTGCTGCAGATATACTCAAGGAACCAGAGGAGGGTTGAGTGTGGAGGTATAAGCTTATGACCCCAATGCTCAGGAGGCAAGGGCAGCGAGGTGATGAATTCAAGGTCAACTTGAGCTGCATAGAGAAATTCAAATAACCTTGAGCTACATAGACTCAAAAGCAAGAAATGAATTGGAAGAAGATACATTGGAAGAAGTATAGGAGGATCTAATGACCATGTTCTAACAGAGGCTATCAATAAAGAATAAGCATGAAAGAGGCCAGAGAGATGCCTCAGCATCTAAGATAACTTGCAGAGGTCCAGAGTTCTAGTTCTAGAATCCACACTGGTCATAGCACATTCCTAGTCTAGAACACAGAGATGTAAATGCTCCCTTGCTGCCTGATTCTAGCTCAGCTGGCTTTCCTCTTTCTTATTTAGTTCAGGGTCCAACCAACCTAGAAGATGGTGTCTCCCGCCTCCAGGGTGGGTCCCCCTACAACAATTAAAACTCAGGACAACCCCTTACAAGCATACTCAAAGGCCAACTCAATCTTGACAATCTTCAAGTGAAGCTGTCTTCCTAAATGACTTTAGAGTGTGGTAAACTGACACTTAAAACCTAACCGCCACTTCTCCTGTATACCAGAATTCTGAGATTTGCAAACTGATATGGAAGTAGGATTAACAAATAATGACTATTTTGGGAAGCTTGAGTTTTCAGAGACATTAGGTCAGGTAAGAATGGTTCTGAGAGTTTCTTCGAGGCAGTATGAAAAGATACAGGGCGTAGTTCTATTGTAGTTCTATTGACAGACTTTGGTTGAGATAATTAGGAACATATTATCATGTTTTTACCTAAAATTACAAGCTTCTTTCCCCATAATGTTGGCACAAACCACTATAGACTTTTAGAAAGATCAATGAGGACTTTGACAACGAGCAGCAGATGTCTATATAGTGACAAAGCCAAAAGTTAAGTCCCACAATCAATCTCTGTTGCTGATGAGAGAAACCTAGCATGAGATAAAGACTCGGGACTAAAAGAGTTAATATGTGAATGGGGAACCCATGAGTACTGGAATATGTGAAAACTTCATCTCAAGATGGGTTAAGGGAACTGGCTCTTGCCATAAAGTCATTCTATTAGTTACTTTTCCTTTTGCTGTGACAAAAACCTGACAAGATCAACTAAGGAAGGAAGGTTGTATTTTGGCTCACAGCTCATGGAGGCAGGAGTGTGAGACGGCTGGTTATGTTTCATCTGTATTCAGGGAACAGAGATAGGTGAATGTTGATGCTCAGCTTGCTTTTTTAAAAAAAAAATTAAGCCTCATACCACAGCTCATGAGAGAGTGCCACTCTCACTCAGAGATAGTCTTCCTACCTTATTTAAACCCCACAGACACAGCTGGATATGTATCTCCAAAGTGATTCTAAATCTGGGCAAGTTGACAGACATGGTGGTTAGTGTTAGTTGCCAACCTGATAATGTCTAGAATCACCTGGGAATGGGTCTCAATGGAGTATTGTCTAGATGATGTTGGACCGTGAGCATGTCTGTGAGAGATTATCTTGACTGCTCTGACTGAGGTGGGAAGATCCCCCAAGGTGGGCAGCACCATTCCTTAGGCAAGGCCTCCTGAACTGTACAAGAGTGAAGAAAAGTGGCGGCACACTAGCATGTTTTTGTTTTCTGCTGCTCTTGACTGTGTGTGCAACTAGCTGCTTCAAGTTCCCGCGATGACTTCCCTAAAACTATTGACTGGAATCTGGAATTGTGCACCAAATAAACCCTTTCTCGCATAAGTCGTTTTTGTTGGGGTATTTTTTTTTAATCACAGCAACAGGAAAAGAAACCAAGGCAACAAAATTAACCATCATACTTATCTACAGATAAAGGTTCACCAAGTGCATTATGGGACGATCAAGATGTTTTGGGGTTCCAGAGGGACTATGGCTCTCCAGAGTAAAAATATGTTAATTGCTGCTGACCACATTATATGACATTTTGAGTCCTTTGACCCAAAGAAGGATAATCCACCATCTTCTAGGAAAACTTCAGCCCCATATCTGATTCAAAAACAAAAGCATCTGAGATATGATACTGTGTATGGTTTGTAATTGAAATTATTCTTCATGGATAATTATTGATAATTAATAGTCTTTGAGTGTGACATTCACTCTTCAGGCACTAGATATTTCTTAACCCTGGGGAAAATAAACATTCCAACCATAAATTTAGCATGCTCATGATATCTTTGGCTATTCTAATTATGCTGCCAGGCTCTCCAAACAAACTGAATTCTCATCATTGGGAATGAGAAAAAGTACCAGCCACACTGATCTATTAGGGAAGGATAGGTTACCCCAAAGCAAACAGCAAAATGTTGCTGCTGTTGCTCACCGAATATATTGGTACTCTAGAGAATACTCCTTTACTAAATGGCTATAAAGGCCCCATGCTCCAGAAAAGTCAGAAGAAAAATTACCTCCCAGCCTGTGCATTTATTTTTATGGCTGTCGCTGATCATTCCCTCCCACTCCTGCCTACAACATACCCCAGAGCCTGTCAATTCCCAGACCTAATCCTATACCAGTTTTCAAAATCCCCACTGAGTCAGCTCACTGAAATGACACGATATGATCAGCTTCTCTTCCAGACTTCCAAGTCAAGTGTGTTATAAAGTGAACGGAGTCTCTCTGTCTTTATAAGTGCACTGTGAACTTTATAGTTTAATATTAAACTTGCATCATAAAAAATGGCTCATAAATGGCTAATAAAAATCCAGTTTACAGCTTATAAAGTGCATCAGTACTTTGCACGGGTTTGCTTAAGAAGATTTATGTGCAAGCGCTTTGTCTTGCGCTTCAAGACTGTTTTCTCCTTCCAAAACCAAAAACCATTAAAAAAAAATTACTGTTGAGAAAGAAGGCCTGGTTGAACTCTGCATGGTACCAATTTTGAAGCCTATTGGAAATCCAGGCACAGAATACCAGTGTTCACTAATGTAACAGGAAATGCCTGGGGTCCCAGAGCTGGTATCATGGCCCATGATTCATGGTAGTATAGGCGACTTTGGAGGCTCAGATACATTAGCAGAGACCTTTAGTCCAGCTAAGTTCAACATAGTTGCTACAGTGAAATCATCTGAGTTCTGGGATGTAGCTTCATTGGCCGAATGATTGCCTTGTGTCCTACTTCACTCTCTGTTGCTGAGATAAACAGCAATTTGAGGGGGGGAAGGGGAGTTAATTTCATCTTAAAGGTGACATTTCATCATTCAGGGAAGTTAGGGCAGGAACTTGAAGCAGAAACCGTGGGGAGGTGCTGCTTTCGGACTTTCTTCTACAGCTCATGTCCGCCTGTCTAGGGATCGTACTGTACACATTAGACTGGATCCTCCTGTATCAAATAGTTATAAGAAGATGCCTTACGGACATGGCTGCCGTCCAAACTGATCTAGGCAATTCTTCAGATGGGATTCCTTCTTCCCAGGTTTCTCTAGGTTGTGTCAGGTTGACAGCTGAAGCTAACCATGGCACTTTGCCAGGATGAAGGTTTTGAGTTCAATGCCCCCCACACACATAAAAAGCAGAACATGGTGGTATGCGCCCTTAATTCCAGTGATCAGGAGGTGGAGGCAGGAGGATTCCTCAGGCTCACTGGTCAGCCAGCCTTGCTGAATATGTGAGCCCTAGCCGAGTGAGCGACCTCGTCTCAAAAACAAGGTGGGTAGCATCTCAGGAATGACAGACAGGTGTGGTTGTCCTCAAACCTCTACATACGTGCATGGACACCTGCCCCTGCCTTGAATAAATCACACGTTAGCCTCAGTCTGTGGGCACGAAGAAGAGCCTTCCAAAAACTGCAGAAGCGTCAGCAAGACAAGCCTTAAGCCCCAGATTCAGCAGGCTCCCCTAAAAACACAAGGAGTCTCCATTGATATATTTCGTGAGATGGCACGGCTCCCCCCGTTCTCTCTCCCTGCCTCCTCCATCTCATGCATTCACAATCTATGCTGACCACAGCTTGCTCGCCCCTCCCGAATCCTATTTCACTTTTTATGACCCACCATGCTTCTTTATCCAGGTTTATATACTTCATTATGTTCTCTATGGTCACTTCTCTGATTCCATTTTTGATTTTTCTTTTAAGCTCAATGGCCAGCAGCTGCCTCTCCTCTCCTCCTCCTCACTGCCCTCCCCCCACACCTCCCACATCCATCTTCCAGAGACCCCGGTCTTCCACCTTAAGTTGAGTGAGTGCAACTCTTGACACAATGCCAAGGAGGCATCGGGACCTGGATGTGGAGCCTGGAAAGTCTGGCTGCTGCCTCAGTCTTGAGAAGAGAGAAGGTTGCCTGGCAACTTGGGTACCTGTGAAACCTCAAGATGTTTAGTTAGCTCGTATGTGTGTGTGGTGTGTGTTCAGGTGCACATACCCACGTGTGTAGAGGTCAGAAGTCAGCACCAGGAATCAGACTCCATCACTCTCTAGCTTGCCCATTTTTAAGAGATTTTATTTTTGTGTTTATTTATGTAGGAGAGAGATATGTGTACATGTGTGTGGGGGCAGCAGAAGAAGACATCAGATCCTCTGGAGCTGGACATACAGGTGGTTGTGAACCACATTATGTCGGTGCTGGGAACTGAACTCAGGTCTTCTGAAAGATCAGCAACACACTCTTAACCACTGAGTCATCTTTCCAGTGCCTCCACATTATATTTTGAGGCAAGTTCAATCACTGAACCTATAGCTCAACAATTTATCTAGGTTGGCTGACCAGAGATCACCCACCTGTCCCCACCTCCTGATGCTGGGGTTATACGCTTGAGTCATCCTGCCTGGCTGTTTTCACATAGGTGGTGGGGATTGAACTTGGGTCCTCATGCTTGTGTGATAAGCATGTTATTGGCTGAGCTGTATCTCAAGCTTCTTAGTTAGCTTTTAAGTGGTTCAGACGCGAGAGAGAACCAATTGAGGGGAGTGATCTCCAAAGAGTTTATATACAAAATGAATTAAAAAGAAAACAAAACAAACAGTATCCCACTTCCCACCTAAGATTACCACAGGGCTGGATGAGATTCCAGCAGCTGTAATGCTTTGAATAGTATAATGTTCTCACAAACCACACAAGATTGTATTAATCATGAAAGGGTGACTTTATCAACTTCCTTGACAACATATTATCATTTATGTCCTAGAATCAATCAAGAATTATGATCCTCCTCATGAACTTTTAAGGTAATATCCTCGTGTTTTATCTAGAAAGGCATTTAATCATCCCTATTAACAGAAGCACACGTAAAGCTAAGAGCTAGAGAGAGGTGATCGAAGTTAACAGAGTCCAGATTCTGTCTTGATCAGCTTTATAAGACCAAGGGCAAAACTATGGCATAAGAAATAATGCACACTGGGGTGGGAGAACTGGACGGGGCTCTGCTTGCTAGAGATAAGACCAAAGCTACATATTTATGAAGAAATGGTTCGTCATATGGATTTTAATCTAGAGAATTGGAAAATAGGAGAGATCTATATTTTGCCCTCACACAAACTAGGCAGGTGGTCTCCTACTGAACAATGAATGCCCAAGGGCCCTCATTGGGGGGTCCAGGCAAGTGTTCTACCATTAAGTAACCACTGATATGTTCATTGGAGGATTCTAGGCAAGTGCTCTAGTGCTGAGCAATGCTCCCAGCCCACCCTAGACTGGGGTATACTAAGCAAGTACTCCACCACTGAGCCAGGCCTCCAGCCCCTCATTGTGGAGTTCTAGGCCAGAATTCTGCCACTGAGATGCCCCAGACACTCACTGGAGACTCTAGATAAACATTCTAGTGCTGAGCCTCACCCTGACCCCTCAAGGGAGGAGTCCTAGGCAAGGGTCCCAACACAGACCTATAGCCCACCCAAAGTTCTCCTATTACTTTTTGTTTTGATACAGAATCACATTAAGTTTCCCAGAACTCACCCTGGAGATTAGGCAGTTCTCGAACTTGTGATCTTCTTGCTTCAACCTCCTAAGCATCTGGAACTGTAGGTATGCATCACCATATCTGAGAGAATGATTTCCCCTTAATGAAGCAACTCAGCTAGGACTAGAACTGTCTGTGCTCTCCATGAAGCAAAAGGAAAGAGAACCTTCTATGTCTCCACTTCAAGGTCTTGAAGAAAGCCACATTTCATACGCAAGAGGGAAAAAAAAAGAAAAATGCAAGAAAGCATTCCCCTATATCTGTCTTAGTCCTCTTTTATTTGCAGAACTTCTCCCTCTCCCATCACAAATAACACTACAGCTCACATAAAAATCTTGTGACCTCAGCCCTCTGACAAGTGCAAGTCACTACAGACTCAATGGTCTAAATTTCCAACCAACATTGCCAATGTGATAGGCAATGAATTCAATGTGAGGGAGGGAGATGGCATGGGGAAACCCCGAGGAACCCTGACTTCTATCAGCAAGGAGTCAATGAAGAACGTCATGGGCTCAATGAAACAACATGAGAGAGAACTCAGCCGAGATCCCATTTTGGTGGATGTGGAGTTTAAATGCTGAAGGAGTAGAGAGAGAGAGAGAGAGAGAGAGAGAGAGAGAGAGAGAGAGAGAGAGCATATCCACCCTGGCTGATTGTTCAGGAACTTCAGCTTGTGGTTCATCTGGCTGTACCAGTGCATGATGATCTATCTACTCTCACCATTTGTGCTGTGGCCAATTTATTAGAATTTTCTCCCCATCAAGGGTGAGGAGTGGAGAAAGATGCAGGGAAGGAGAGATGGTATTATAAACATTCTCACCTAGATGGGGGAATTGTGGAAATGCAAATGAAGTGTCAAATTTCCCTTCACCTTTTTCACCAAGCAATTTTACCTCTTGGTGTTTATTCTAGAAAAATATTCTGTGTGAGTGAAGTGCCTGCATTGTTGAAGCAAGAGAGGAGAGAGAGAGAGAGAGAGAGAGAGAGAGAGAGAGAGAGAGAGAGAGAAAATGCCAAGTCCATCAGCAGAAAACTGGTTGAGCACACTTTATTATAGCTATACCACAGAATCCTATTGCAGCCATCAAAAGAGAATTGTGTGCTTCTTTATGTACTGTCATAGAGAGACTATTGGAATCTATTATTAAACAGAAAAAAAATAAGCGGGTTGTGGAAACATCTCTATGATATCAAGTTCACATAAAACACTGAAGCAGAAAATGCTACACATCTGCACAATTATGTTTTCATTCACTCATTCCCTCAGTCAGTCAACAAATAAACCCCGAGGGCCTGTAGAGTGCCGAGCAGCGCCTAGGTGATAAAGAATTTTCAAGTGAAAGTCTTTGCCCTCCCTGAAGAGGCAGACATGACTCCAATAAGCAAGGAAAATATGCCACTTGCCTAACAACTCTGAGAGATGGAGAAAAATAAGTCAGGGTAATAAGAAAAGGGGAAAACCCATTCAAGAGGCACTGATACCTTGATTGCTGTGGCCAAAGAAAGCAAACATCTGAAGCAGAGGTGACAGTCCCCTCAATACATATGGAAAGGATATCTCAGGCAAAGGACAACCAATGACAAAAGGCACTGAGCCTTGGATGGGGCTGAAGTAGGAAATAGGATAACAGACAGAAGTAGTAGATCTCACATTTACTAGTGCTCCGGTTCATCTAAATAGCCATTTCAATTAGATCCAGAACTGCCTGGGAGATCATGGAAGCACACCTCTGAGTGTGTAGAAGAGGGCATTCCTTAAACAATTAGGTCACAAGATCTCTGATCTTACTTTCCTGGGTAAACAAGCTCCGAAATTCTCAGACCAGGATTTTGTGTCTGTTCCTGTCCTGCTTTTTGAGCTGCATGAATTCTTGTTCTATGAAAGAGGTGTAAGATACTATGAAGAAATGATACTGTATTTCATTTAATAAGAGAAGATGAAGAAGTCTCTCTCGAGTGTGAAGATGTGGATGGCACATTTGCCTCAGGTTGAGTTGGAAGAGACCAGGAGTTTGATGGGTTGAGAGACATGGCCACATGGTGGTAGTCCTACTAGGGGGCAGCAGAATCCTGAAGAAGCAGAGTCATTGGGCTCTCAGTTCATGTTCAGGACAGAATTCTAACACAAGAAGTGCTATGGTGGGAGTCCAAACTTGTGCAATCACTTTGGAAATCAATCTGGTGATATCTCAGAAAACTGGCAATAGTTCTATCTCAAGACCCAACCATAACACTCCTGGGCATATATCCAAAAGATTCTTCACCAAACCACAAGGACATTGGCTCAACTATGTTCATAGCAGTTCTATTTGTAATAGGTAGAAACTGGAAATAACCCAGATACCCTTCAACTGAAGAATACATTTTTTAATGTGGTATATTTGCACAATGGAATACTACTCAGCTAGCAAAATAAGGAAATCATGCAATTTGAAACAAAATAGATGAAACTAGAAAAGCTCACACTTAGTGAGCTAACCCAGACCCAGAAAGATACATATGGCATATATTCACTTACAACTGGATTTTAGCCATATAGTACAGGATAACTATCCTACAACCAAAGGAACAGGAACCTAGCATAACTATCCTACAAGAAATCCCACCAAACAGCAGATCAAAACAGATGCTGAGACACACAGTCAAACATTAGGTGGAGCTATGGGAGCCCTATATAAGAGAGGAAGGAGGAATAGACAGACCCGGAGGGGTCAAGAACAGTACATGAAGATCAACAGAACCAACCAACCTAGAGTCTTACAGAGACTGAAATGCTAGGAAGAAGAAGAAGAAGAAGAAGAAGAAGAAGAAGAAGAAGAAGAAGAAGAAGAAGAAGAAGAAGAAGAAG
>CAJQZJ010032849.1:1881880-1918819 GCA_907164525.1 Lophiomys imhausi
AGAAGAAGAAGAAGAAGAAGAAGAAGAAGAAGAAGAAGAAGAAGAAGTAGAAGAAGGCATACTTATACTAGACCTAGACACCCTATACAAATATAGATGATAGGCCACTTAGTCTTCATACAGATTCCTTAGCAAGTAGGGGGGAGGGCGATCTCAGTCATGCACTTTGTTAGTGGCACACTTTACCCTAGCTGAGTTGCCATGTTGGGCCCCAGAGCAAGAGGAAGCTCTTAGCCCTCATGTGATGCATGTACTGAGGGGTGCTGATATGTGGGAGCCTCCCTCACCTGAGGAGAAGGATAGGAGGGAGGGGGGTAGAGAGTGGGAGGATAGGACTGGGATGGGAGGAGGGAGGGAGCTATAAAGTTTTTTTTTTTTTAAGTGCTATGGTGGCTGGAGAGTAACGTGACTGCTGTACAAGCATAAGAGCCTGAGTTGATCCCCAGCACCCACATAAAAGATGGCATGACAGTGCGTGCCAACAATCCCAGCACCAGTAAGGTGGAGACAGGCACATTACTTTCATTCACTGGCCTAACTTATCTAGCCTAACTGGCAAATAACAGGCTTAATGAGAGGCCATGTGATAGATAGCTCTAATTGTCAATTTGACACAACCTAGAATGACCACTCTCAGAATGAGAGGTTGTTTACATTGGGTTGGTCTGTGTATGATATGTCTGTGAGGGATTGGCTTACGTGAATTGATGTGGAGATGGTCTTACGCTGTTTAGGAGTGAAGAAACACAGTTGAGGTCAAGCAAACAAGCAAGTAAGTATGCATGTATTTGTTTTCCTCTGCCCTTAACAGTAGATGTCCCCACAATGATGGGCTGTGACTTGGAATTTTAACTGAAATAAACTGCTTGCTCCCCTAAGTTGTTGTTTTGTTGGGTTATTTATGCCAACAACAGAAATGAAACTAGAATAGACTCAAAAAGAAATAATTATACACTGGAGAGTAATTGAGGAAGGTACCCAAAGTGGAACACTACATGCAAGAGAACATGTACCCACATGTGTGCACTTGCACACACACACACACACACACACACACACACACACACACACGGGCAAGGGGCAGCATAATTTGAGAAAGTGACAAAAGCACGGGGTACAATGATGAGCAACGTGTGGAAGAATAATAGCTGAAACCCCAAGGACACAGGGGTGTTGAGTAGTTTTTTTGTCAATTTGAGACACGAGCTAGGGTCATCTAGAATGAAGGACCCCCAATTGAGAAAATGCCTCTATCAGACTGTCTGTAACCAAGTCTGTAGGGCATTTTCTTGATCGATGATTGAGGTGGGAAGGTCCAGGTCACTGTAGGCATTGCTACTCCTGGGCAGGTGGTCCTGGATTGTGTTTAAAAAAAAACAAAAAGGACTAAATATTTAATATTAATGTTTTTGCCAACTCCACTTAGTCGGGGCTCAACATCAATATTACATTAGGAAATGGCTACAGGATATGAATTGTGGGAGAAAGGTTTTATGCAGGATTTTCAGATGTTGATTTCACTGCTTTGAGATCTGGTTACTGCCCTGTCTCAGGCATTCTCTGATTGGATAATAAAAGTTGCTGA
The DNA here is from genome assembly GCA_907164525.1 of Lophiomys imhausi. Taxonomy (NCBI): domain Eukaryota; kingdom Metazoa; phylum Chordata; class Mammalia; order Rodentia; family Muridae; genus Lophiomys; species Lophiomys imhausi. Next base: position 1,883,466 of record CAJQZJ010032849.1, read on the forward strand.
TGGCCAATTAGCTGGGCAGAAAGAGAATAGGAAGGCAGGACTTTCTGGGAGGAAGGAAGGAGCAATGGGAAGAGACAGAGGAAGTTCTCTTTTTTCTCCAGGAGATGTGGAGGAAGACAGAGGTGTCTGTGGGCTCAGAAGGTACAGTTAGCCACGTGGCTGATTGAGACTAGTGGTCAGATAAAAGGTCTCGGTGTATTTATTTATTGGGGAAAAGGGCTGCCCTGGGTCTCAGACCTTTTGTCCTGGACACGTAAGTCTGCAGACCTGTACAACAATGAATAGCCTGATTCTTGCACATCTGAGCTTATGTCATTAGCTCTTAACTCAATGAGATGCACATCAAAGCCTATCAAAGAACATGGTGCAAAGAAAATTGAGAGAATCCATTTGTGTTAGAGTGTGGGATCATGCCTCCTATGAAGAGGCCACTTTTCCATGCTGTTTGCATATATTCTCCTCCCATGAAAATATAAAAGTAGTATATTTGTAACTATATTTATTGAGATGATATCTTGTGTACTCAGTTTGGTGTTGAACCCTCTACATATCTGAGATTGATCTTGAACTTCTAATCCTCCTGCCTCTACCTCCCAGGTGCTTGGATTATGGGCATGCACTCCCATGTCCAGTTTATACAGTGCTAGGGATGTAGCCCAGGGATTCATCTGTGGTCCAAAAGTTCTCTATCAAGAGCATGCTTGTAGTGAAATACTTTCTCATGTTAGGTCCTACCCTGTACAGGTTCCAGAATCTTCCAAAGCAGTACCACTAGCTAGGGACCAGCCATTCCAACACATGAACTTGATAGGGAAGAGTTCATATTTGAAACAGCACTGGAATTTATGTGGGTGCTGGGGACTGAACTCAGGCTTTTATGCTTACACAACAATCAGAGCAGCAAAACTTTTGGCTGGGCCTTCTCACATCAATAATTAGTCAAGAAAATCCTCTGCAGACTTGCCTGCAGGCAATCTGATGGAGGCATTTTTTTCAGCGTGCCCCATAGCAATCAGTTTATCATTCCCTTTGTGATATACATAGACTTCATCTTTTGCACCACTAAACAATTTCTCATGAAAGACGCTGCCAACTTACTTTCCTTCTGCACAAAACTATAGTTTAAACACACCCAGTAAGATAGCTATAAAGACATCTCTCCAGGAACTGGAGGGATGGCTCAGCAGTTAAGAGCACTGGGACCTCCTCCAGAAGATCTGAGCTTGGTTTTCAGTGGCCGCACTGGGTGCTTCACTATTGCCTGTAACTACAGCTCCAAGGGGTCCAATGCCCTCTTCTGGACCACACACACATTCACAAACACAGATAGAAAGACAGACATACAGACAGACAGACAGACAGATGGACGGACAGACGGACAGACAGACCGACAAACAGGCAAACAGGCAGGCAGGCAGGCACACACACATACACCACACATACAGCTCCAACCAATGTGATTTTAAATATCACTTGTTTTCTCTAGAAGATAGTATGTGCATCCACCAAGTTGTCAGACATAAGAGATTTATCTCCAGGGATCACTTGGCTGTAGCATCATCATCTCATTCTGAAGAACTAGAGTCATGGACAGAAGAAAAAGACTTATAGTTTGGTGATGGACTATTACTGTGGGAGTGAAGTCAGTGGTCCACAGGTCTCTTTAAGAAAGGGGAGTTGGGATTGAGAGGATAGTTGTGTAGATAAAGTGCTTACCTTGTCAGTATGATAATGTGGCCAGGTTGAATAAATGCTACTTTCTTCTTTAATTTGCTTGTTGAAGGTGGGTAACCAAAGCTAGGTTGTCAGGGCTGCCAGGGCCAGGCTCTGACCTTAACAAGTGCAATAACACTTCCTTCCCACATTCCTTTCATAACAAGCCCCTCCCTTGTGTTTCATCCATTCACCTGAGTGAATTCAGCCTCATCAACATGACAACAAGCATTTCTATCTTCACTATGTAATTTATGGTACCAGTACAAATAATATACACATACATGCCTACATATGTACATACATACATGCAAACATAGAGGTATAATTTCAAGACAGCACCAGCAGAATATGAAATGCATTCTGGATATAGCCTTTTGTTGAACCCTATGAACTATGATAATGTAAATATTGCAGCTCGCTGAGGCTATCCTTAAATACCCTTTCTAAATAAAGTCCAATGCTGAACAGAGTTCAGCAAAGTGATTATCAGTGCTTCTTGGAGTGATTCCCAAAAAGACACTGGGCCTTAGGCCAGACCAGAGGAGCATCATCAAGGCTGCAGGGGGTGGAATTAGCAGCAGCAGTGGGCAGGGAGGGAAGGAGAAAATGCTAGGAGAACATTCCAGGTCATGAGCTGAGGGAGAGAAAAATTCACTTGGGGAGGGTTATGCTTCAAATGTGAAGTGTCTCCCACAGGTTTGTGCCTTTGGACACTTGGTCCCCATCTGGTGGTACTATTTTTTTTAAGATTGTTAAAATTTTAGGAGCTTTTCTGGAAGAAATGGGAAACTGAGAACACATCTGGGAGACTTAACTATGCAGTCCCACTTCCTGACTGTGGATACAACATGACCCACTCTTGCCACCATGCCCCCTGCCACCATGGTAGACTATATGTTCTTTTTTAAATGTTTATTTATTACTTCAGGTTACATCTCCATGACAGTGCCCTCTTTCCACCCCTCCCAGCCCTGCCCTCCCACCCCGTACTCCCTGTCCCTTCCATCCCACTCTTCTGGAATGAAGTGTCCTTCCATAATAGTCCCCCACCCCAGTTCAGCAGTCATTTGAGGGCCAAGAGCCTCCTCATACACTGGGGGCCTACAAGGCAGCACCACTAGGGAAAAGTGTCTCTTTGATGGGTAACAAAGTCTATGTTCATGTTTCCTTTGGTGCATTGGCTGTAGTATAGTTATCCTTTACTATATGGCTAAAATGCGATTATAAGTAAATAGATGTCATGTGCATCCTTCTGAGTCTGGGTTAGCTCACTCAGGATGAGCTTCTCTAGTTCCATCCATTTGGCTGCAAATTGCATGATTTTGTTGTTTCTGATGGCTGAGTAATAGTCCATTGTGTAGATGTACCACAGTTGTTTTTTTTTTTAATCCATTCCTCGGTTGAGGGACATCTGGGTTGTTTCCAGTTTCTACCTATTACAAATAAGGCTGCTATGAACATAGATGAGGAAACGTCCTTGTGGTTTGGTGAGGAATCATTTGGATGTATACCCAGGAGTGGTATGGCTGGGTCTTGAGGTAGAGCTACTCCAAGTTTTCTAAGATATCAGCCAGACTGATTTCCGCAGTGGTTGTACCAGCCTGCACTCCCACCAGCAATGGAGGAGTGTTCCCCTCTCTCCAAAAGCTTGCCAGCATGTGCTGTGTCATTTGAGACTATATGTTCTTAAACTCTCAGGAAAAACCTTCCTGCAGGTTCTTTTGCTAGGTATTTTGTCACAGCAATGAAGAAAGGAATTCACACAGTAATTTATTGGTTTGTATTACTTATGCTTTTGTTGCTGTGATTAAAATACAATGACCAAAAGGAGGAAAGAGTTTATTTTAACTTCTTGTCCCAGTTGGTTAGTGTACCTCATGGCGTGGAAGGCATGGTATGTGGTAAAGATCAGGAAGCTGACTGGATGCATTTTCATCCACACACAGGAAGCAGAAAGAAACAGAGCAGGAAGTGGAGCAAAGCCAATAAACCCTAAAGGTTACCCCTAGTGACAAACTTCCTCCAGCAAGACTGCACCTCCTAAAGGTTTCATAACCTCAAACAGCGCCACCTTCTGGGGACCGAGTGCTCAACTACATGAGCCCGGGTGAGATGGTTCTCATTCAACCCTCCACAGTGTCACAGTTCACAAAATGACATTTTATTCAACAGTGGAGTTGAAGTAGAGCAGAGATCTTATGATATTGTCAAGGATGGGACTGAAGAGATGGCTCAGTTGGTAAAGTGTTTGCTGAACACGCATGAAGCTTTGAGCTCAGAGCCCCAGTTCCCACATATGAAACTTTGCGTGGAGGTGTACTTATAAGCCCAGTACTGGGGAAACAGCAAAAGACTCTGATTCAGCCTCTGAAAGAGCAACAGCTGCTTCTAACTGTCTCTCCAGCCCCTGAAATAAACTCTTTTTAGTGTCAGAGTCCAGCAAATTTAGAGCCACGTCTATCCCTGGAGTTGCTGAGCCCAGGAGTCCTCAACTCTTCTTCCTTCTCTCTATCCTGCCCCCCAGACTGACTTGTGAGGGTTTTTTTTTTTTTTGTCCTTTGAAGTAAAGAAAGATCCATATACTGCATTTCTCCCTACCCACCCACCCACCCACAAATACATATCAATAAATATGTTTAAAAGAAAAGGGCATTTGATATATATTCATACATTCAGTGGATGTTTTTTAGAACTAGATGTTCTCTTAAAAGCCTGGCGGTCTCTTTTCCGTCTGAAATGCTATTCTGATTATGTCTATGCAGCGACAGCATCGAAAGCAGACATCACCCCCTGCATCAGGTGCATCAGGACCAGGACTCAAGCTAGGAATGTGGTCCAGCTGTTGTAAAGTAGTAGCTTTTTCAAATTGAAACATTCCACCAAACCCTGGAGGGAGGGATAGGCTCATGAGACTCTGGAAAAGAACTAACTTCGTGTACATGGGGAATCTGAAACTTTCAGGATTCATGTAAAGCTATAGGACCTGCAACGGTCGGATTGCTGTGGGAGGAGACTCTGGCCAGCCAAGCTACTGAGTGGAGATTCTTGGACCTGCAGAAGTCCTCCAGACACAGAGCTTTCAGGGGTCATCTCCTGTGTTGAGGTGGGCTTTTTGGTGACGTGTCTGCTTCTGAGTCACCCCTGTTTCTATCTGTAAGTAACCCCTCACATCCATACTCTTCTTAGGAAGGCCAGAAAAAATGCACTGGCTCACCAAGTTAGACTTTGACATAACAGTTACTTTGGTCTGCTGTAGGTTCCATATCTGGCATACACCCAGGAAAAGACTTTCACCCAATATTAGTTCATCATCTGCCTTGTGGCAGCAGCATTTCTGCCTTTCTACTTGCAGGCCCCTGTTTTCCTCTATTATTGGTGTCTCTTAGATCTTCTTGGCTCAGTAATTTCATCCCCAGACTTCCCTTAGGTCCTGAGCACATGCATCATCTATGTTCCTTACTCTTGGAATCCTGTCTTGTTTCTTCTTGTCCTCCTAGCTTCAGCTATCTATGAGAACTCTGAGAGTCACTCATCCACTGCACCGAAGCCAGAGCCCCTCCATGCCATTTCTCTGGGTCCTCAGTAGATTTGACTCATTGAAGACCTATGGAGGTTCAGAGGACTTGGAGTTCTATCTTCATGATGACTCAGTTTATGCACAGAATGCTGGAGATCAATATTTCAAGACTCTATGTATGAATGCAATCATGTGGTGCCTAAGTTGTTTCTTGTAATATAATGGCCTCCAGGTCTGTCTGTGTTGTCACAAATTACAGAAGGTTATCCTTGGCATAGCTGAATACATTCTTTATGGTGCATGAATAATATGCCATTGTGTGTGTGTGTGTGTGTGTGTGTGTGTGTGTGTGTGAGAGAGATGCATGAGCACATACATCACATTTTTTATTTTTACTAATGGATGAATGGTAAGGTTGGTTCCATACCTTGACTCTTGTCAATCATTCTGAGATAAAAACGAGAGTATAGTGACATACTGATTTCTTTTTTTTTTAATCTTTACATTTTTCTCATTGCGTATGTATGTGTATAATGTATCTGTGGGCATGCACATGCTAAGGTGCACATATGGAGGTCAGAAGACAACTGTGGAGTTGGTTCTCTTCTTCCATCTTTATGTGGGTTCCATAGATCAAACTGAAGTTTTCAGGTTTGTGCAGTAAGTGCCATTACCCACTGAGTGGGTCACCTTGCCAGCCCCTGATATACTGATTTCATATCCTTTGTATATACACTTACAATAATAAATAGAGAGGTAAATTGTGGAGAGAGAAGTGGGCAAGCAGACAGACCAGGATGCACGTGGTGTAGTTAGGGGGCCTTTGTCCTGATGTTCTATTGTACATTAGTGTGAATAGAATTATTAATGATCCATTACAGACTTACAGTAGTTAGAAGACATGACTTTGAATGTTCACTCCGCAAAGAGATGATAAATGTTTAAGGTGATGAATAGGCTACTTATATCACATTGTACCCCATAAATATATTTAATTATATGTCAGTTTATACAACATGCAGTTAAGTGTCAATCAGGAAAAAGGAGCCAGGCGTACTGTTGCTTCCCTGTAATCACAGAACTTGAGAGAGTGAGAGATGAGTATCTGAAGTTCAACACCATCCACGACTATAGAGCAGGCTCGAAGCCAGCTCTATATGAAACCCTGCCTCAGGAAAACAACATACAAATTAATTAACTAATTACAAATTGGAGACTATACTACCATAGCATGCTAGTTTGTTTCACATATCAATCTTAAATGCCAGTAATTGAAAGTGATTTGATTATTATACTATATATGTAGTGTATATGCACTTGAATTGAATTTATACATTGTACCATATATACATATATATTATTACATTCTAATATATAAAATATTAACAATTGTTAATCAAAAATAGACATTTAAGGGGCTGGGAAAATGGTTCTGTCAGTACTTTTGATTCTGTTACAAACACAAGGTCCTGAATTCAACCCCAGAACCCAAATGAAACCAGCAAGTGGGGAGGCAGAGATAGGAGGATTTCTGGGGTTGCCTGGCCAGTCTCCCTAGCCTATTGGGGGAGCTCCAGGCCACTGAAAAACTGCCTGAAATAAAATAAGTTGGAGGGCACTCAAGAAATGGAAGTCAAGGTTATTGTCTGATCCCCATGAGCATGTACAGACACCTGCACACATACATACTCACAAAGGAATATGAATAAATGAATGAATGAATGAATGAATATTTAACATTGGAGACTGGGATTGTAGGTGGCCACTGCCCTCATGAACTCACTCACAGCAGCTGAAGTTACTGTTTTGCTTAAGGAGAGAACATGACCACCAGAATCACGCTGAGGCAGGCCTAAGGGAAAAGCTTTATTCAGGGCATGAACTTGCCGGCTTTCCTGGAAGAAAAGGGAAAACAGCACGTCCCAAAAGGAGTTTGGAGTTTTATAGGGCACTTTTAGTTGAGCAGGAGTGTAGCAGGACAGTGTTAAGGGAAAATGCTTGCAAGCAAGGGGGATTTCAGTAAGTTGTATGGGGACAGCAGGGACAGGGGCAGAAGAGGGGATAAGGGTAGGGCCCTGGCAATTAATATAACAGGAGGCTGTTGAGACAAGGAGTCAATAGGCTTCCTGAAAAGTACACAACGTTTCGTTTCTGTTTCTTTGAAGGGGCTGGGTCCCACGCACGGTCATCCATCTTGGTGTCTTAGGTGACTCCATCTTGGGCCAAAGATCTGATCCATCCCAACAGTTAGTTACCTGCAGAAGATGGGCGCAGGATGAAGCCAGTCAACATTAGTGTGGATAGGTGAGGGATGCACAAGGCCCCACCGCTAGCTGAGAAACCACTGAGAGTCAATTGGCTTCTGAGAGAGGGAGAGTCAGTTTTCCTTAGAAGTGTGGTCCCTAGTAGGTTGAACACGTTCCAGTGGATAGCTCCACACCAGCGCGCATATGGGAAGCATTAATTGGACCCAGTTGGGGGGCGGGGAAAGAAAGAGAGAATGTGAAGCAAGAAGTTGGGAAGAGGCCATGCACAATGGAGATCCAGGAGGAATTAGAGGAGGGAAGTAAGGGTGGATATGATTGGAACACATTGCATGAAATTCTCAAAGAATAAAATAATTATGTGATTTTTCTTTAAAGGATGTGAATGTGGGGGAGGGACTTGAAGAGAGGAAGGTCGATAATAGTGTTGGGAGGAACATTAGATAGGAGGGGGCTAAAGGAATCAGAATGCACTTTGTACAAGCATGAAATTGGCCAAGAATAAATTCAATAAAAGTTTAACAAGATGAAGTCCAGGACTAAAACACCACTAACTAAAGGTGTTGATGAAGGAGAGGAGAGAAGGAAAGATGGGGTGAACTCCAACTCTACCAATGAGTACTAAGAATGAGCACCCACCTAGAAAGCTACCTTGCTGCCCTCTACTACCAAATGAAGGAGCTGAGATGAGTTAAACTTACTGAAACTTGGGACCACACATTTTATAGAAAACAATTACAAAATTAATTTAATCTGCAGTTCTAATTTTTAAAGCAATAATCACGAGTCCTGTGGCTAAAAGGCCAGGATTAAGTGGAGGAGGGAAACTTTATTATTACCAAGTGGAGTATTCCCCCATGAGTTCTCACTTAGATTCTGTAGCTGAACCCCAAGACAACTGGCAATTAAAAGAAAAAAAAATTGAACTTGATCTTTAACAAATATAGTCATAAATGCAAAGAAACCAAAATCTCTCTTCGGAATGAGCTTTAATGGGCCGTGGTGACGTTCAGAAGCATTTTCTAAATGAGCCTTTGGACACGAAGTGACTCTAATTTGTGATGCATCTGAGGCAAAACCGAGAGGAGAAATTACATTTGCTCCCCCCCCCACCACCCGCCGAGCTGTGAGCTGTGACAGACTGACAAGCCTCACACCCCACTGTGGGCAACCCTCCCCTGGCTCAGCTCCCTCACTTGCAGGAGTTGGCACCAGTAAGAACCAAACACAATGGGGCCCTTCAGACTCATGACACCCTAAGAAGTCCCAGACTGCCCGAGAGAAATAGAGAACCTATCTGTACCAGGAACTGATAAGCATCGTCTGAAGAAAGAGCGAAAAGCTGGGGTTGGTAATACACATTGTAATCTCAATCAAAATTATTCTCTGTTCCCCATGAGCATGTACACACACCTGCATACATACACACACACAAAGGAATATGAATGAATGAGTGAATGAATGAATAGTTAACATTGGAGCTGGGGGTATAGCTCTGTGGTAGAACATTTGACTAACACATGTGAGGCTCCAGGTTCTATTCTTACCACCAAAGAGAGAAAAACACTTTAAGACTGAAGATTATAATACTTCATGCTCCTTTAGCCTAAAGATCAAGGTTCTAAAATTACAGCTCAGCTGTGGCTGCCTAAAACGGGTCTTCAGCAAAGGGGATTTAGAGATAGAACTGGAGCTCACTGGCTAGCAAGCCACACCTTATCAGTAAGATCTGGACCAGAGACAGACCCTGTTAAAAAAAAAAAAAAAAAAGGAGCAAGGTGGGGCTTAGCAGTTAAACAGTCATGATGAGGATTGGAATTTGGATTCTAGCAGCCATGTAAGAAACTGGGCATCCCACAAATGCGGGTAACTCCAGTTCCAGGGATCCAACACATTCCTCTAACCTCTGCACCCTCACAGGTGCACACACACCCACATATTCACACCACATACACTCACACAGATCCATACACAGAAATAAACAAGATAAATGTTTAGGAAAGGAGAGCTCTTTTTAAAAGGCAGACAGTGAACAGCATCCTGGGGAGCATCAGCGGAGGCTGACCTCTGTTTTCCACATGCACAAGCCCTGGCGTGCATAGATACTTGCACATGCATCCACATGTGCATACATATACACACAATAAAGAAAGCAGGAAGATTTATTCTGTCCAGTGGTTTCAGAGGTATCAGTCCATAGCTGCGTGTGTCCATTTATTCTGTGCCTTTGGTGAGGCAGAGCACCATGCCGGAGAAAGGGTGGAAGGGTGAAGTTGTTAGTTCATGGCAGCTGGAAGGAGAAGGAGCGAAAGAGGGGACAAGGAGAGAGGGGGGGAGGAAGAGAAGAGGGGAAGAGGAGAGAGAGAAAGGAGAGAGGAGGTAGGATGCTTATTACTTCGATTTGTCAGTACACACATATAGAAATAACATACTGTATCCCACCTTGCAAGAGCGTCCAGACTGAACCCAGATAATGAGGGTAAACATGGCTTGGACCATATCTTTACCAGGACCCCTTACCTCTGTACACCTCTTGCCTTCTGTTTAAACCTAAACCTCATGTTAGGACCCCAAAGATGAACATACAGAACATCTTTATTTATTCCTCTTCCCAATGTGACCACTTTGAATAGATGCCTTTCTCTGAGTTTCATTATTATCTTGTCTGTTCAATTGGCTCATTCAGCATGGGTGTCCAAACTTAGCTCTTTAGGGGTGTCGGAGCCCATTCTTTGACATTAACAAGTCCAGAAACCATGTGAACATCAGCCAGGAAGGGGTTCCATGTGTTTTCAAGGAGACCATGAAGATCTAATTGTACTAATTATCATATGTTGATTAAAAACAAAATAAAGAGGCTGGAGAGATGGTTCAGTGGTTAAGAGCATTTGTTGCTTTTGCAGAAGATCCAGGGGTGGCTCACAGCACCCAAGTCAGGAAGCTCACAATAGCCTATAATAGCCTATTACTCTAGTTCCATGAGTCTTCTGGTCTCCTAGGGCACCTGCATACATGTGGACATGTGCACATCCAGACAATCAGGCACACTCATTTATAAAAATTTAATTTAATTTTAAAAGAACACATTTAGCATTCATAAAGCTCTGGGTTCTATCCCAGCACCACTTGCATGCACACACACACACACACACACACACACACACACGCATACAAGCACATACACACACAACGTATACATGCACACATAAACACATACATACATAAACATATACACACACAACATACACAAACATATACACACACAAACACATACACACATATAAACACATACAAACATATACACACATAAACCTACACACAAGCACATATACACACACACATACATGCACATATGTACTCGTGCACACACACACACACCAATAAAAAAGGTTAGTTCAAAAGATGTTTTCCCAGACAGTTTTAGGGTTGTGCAGGAGTCTCACCGGCTGACATATGAGGACATATGCTTTCTGTTTCTGATTTGCTCGTGCACCCAGTTGACAACAGTGACTTACAACTTGCCACCTCCCTGGACTTGGTGCCAACTTACCCTGTGCAAAGCAAACTCTGAGCTAGGCTCTTCTACACTGGGCCAAAATCAAGCAAGTTTGAACACAGACTAGAGAGGCTTTGAAATTCCAGGCTAATTCTGAGTCACTTTCTGTTTCCTCTCCAGTTTGCACAGATGTGGTTATGGCCTCTTGGCTGCTGGCCAAGCACTTAAGCAGCTAAGAGAGATGGATGGAGCCAGGGCAAAGGTCAAGGAAAGGGCATTCCTAGGCCTTGGGACTCGTCCTGGAGTCTCAGAGTGATGCCTCCACTCCATTTGTCACTGCTAGGCTGAGAGCTACTCTTTAGGGTTCTGTTATACGAACAAGTTACAGTTTGTATCCTAGTTAGGGTTATTGTTGCTGTGATGAAACACTGTAGCCAAAAACAACTTGGGGAGGAGAGGGTTTATTTCACTCACAGTTCCTTGCAACAGTTCATTGTGAAAATCAGCAAGGGCAGGAACTCAAGCAGGGCAGGAACCTGGAGGCAGGAGCTGACGCAGAGGTTATGGAGGGGTGCTGCTCACTGCCTTGCTCCCCCCATGGCTTGCTCAGTATGCTTTCTTACAGAACCCAGAACCAGCCCATGGCAGGAGCTCCCCATCAATCATTCATAAGGAAAGTTCCCGTTCTTATAGAGGCTTTTTTTTCCCAATGGAGGCTGCCTCCTCTCTGAAGACCCTAGCTTGTGTCAAGCTGACATAAAACTAGCTGGCACAGTCTCCATCTAACTAGAGAGGGACTCAAAGATCCACAGCAAGGGGACCCCCGGCTCTTTAGAATTCCCCAGGATGAGCTCTGTCCCACATCAAGGGCGTGGAAGCAGGACTGGACTTCAGCAACATTAACCTTTCAGCCATGTGTTTTATTCGGAGTTCAAGGAACTAGTGACACACAGTGGCCTTGTTTGGGGGATCAGCTGTGGTGACATTTGGTCTCAATTGTCAACTTGCAATTAGATTTGGAAGCATCTAGAAGACACATCTCTGCTGGTGTCTGTGAGAGCATTTTCAAGGAGGATTAAATGAGAGAGGGAATATCCACCCTCAGTGTGGACTGCACCTTCCAGGTAAGACTGGATGTGACGAAACACAGTGCATGTGAGCACCTGCCTCTGCTCCCTCCTGACTGAGAGTGTCAATGATTGTTGCTGTTAACATCAGACTCCAGCTTTCCAGCTGTTGTTTTCCAACATGGACTCCATACCAGCATCTCTCCAGGAAACTTCTAGACTTTCAGCATCAAATTGAAATGGCTCAGGCATCCAGCAACTTGACCTCAACAACTTCCTGATTCTCAGCCTTCCTAGTAAACAGACACCCATTGATAGACTGCCTGCCTTCCATAATATAAACTAATTAACAAATATCTCTCTCTCATGTTTACATACAGGCACACATATACACTATTATTATTTCTGTTCTTCTAGAGTCTAGATTCTTATACTATGGGTCACAAAACTAAATGTGGGGTTTGGGGTAACTATGGCCATGTTAAAAAGGTTTCTGAATGCACACCAACCCAAAATAGCTCAAAATTGAATATAGAATGGAGCCCAGGTGTTTCTGGCAAGACTCACCTATGTTGCATCCCATGACTTTACTATAGGCTTGGGCACTTTGGATAAACATTGCCCTCACACCCAACACATAACACCAGGAAGCCTAATCAGACCTTATTGTCTGCTATGAATCATGATGTTTTTTTATGGTACAATCGAAGCTTTCTGCTCTTCTAGAAACATAATGATTGAACAACAGAAAACAAAGACTCCCTATTCCCCTACTATCATTTCCCAGCATGTAAGCATCAAATCAATTATCTTTGGGCTGTACTGAGTTAGAATGCTTGATCTTAAAAATTACAGTTTGAGTCGCTGGCTTGAATTGCATAAACTTCTTCGAGTGAACTTTGACCTGAAACTAGAACAAAATTCCCAACTGTTTCTGAAATGGCCCTAAACATACTTCTCATGTTTTGTACTACATATGTGTGTGAAATGGAATTCTCAGCATTGACAACTGTAAAATCAAAACACCCATCAACCCTGAAAAGCATTCAAGATGCTCTATGTCCTTCAGTATCAAATATTCAGCCAAGATTTTATTCTTCATGTAAAAATAAACAAGCATATCCATCTCATGAATATACAAATTTGCTTAATCTTTAATAAATGCTAAAATTGTATATAGACTAGAGAATTGCTTTAAAGTAAAATTCTGTATGATTCATGATCATTAAGTGTACCATTCATAATACATACATATATACAAATATATTCATATAGACACATATATATGAGTCATGAGTAGAAAAAGTTTAAGAGCCTCTACTCTAGAGCTCTTGCCTAAAACAGCTGTGTTTTTACTATTGTATAGACTATCTTCTCTGAATTAAACACTCCTCTAGGGGAGAAGAGGAAGGCTCTTAGGACTCAGGAAGTAAACAAACTTCACATGTCTGCAGAAACTGAAGTATCAGAGATTCACCAGGCCCCCTTTCCTTGGTCCTGGAAGCAGGAAAGATTGCTGGGGGAGATTTGGATCAGGTAAGCCACAGAATAGAGAGGAAATGTCGGGCTGTGCAGAGAGCTTCAGGGATGTGGCTTTCCCAAGTGGCTTCCTGTGCTGGGGTGCATGTTTTGTTGATGCAGCTGCTTCTGAGTCACCCCTGCTCCTGTGAGTAACCCCTTACCTACACTCCTGTCAGCATCCCTAATGAACTTTTTGGTTCACTAACTTAAATTGGACTTTGTTGTAGTGGTTATGTTTGGTCTATCACGGGTTGCCTATTTGGGGTGAATAGATGTGTGTGTGTGTGTATGCATGTGTACCTACATGTGTATAAGTGTGTGTATGTATGTATTTAGGTATGTATGTATGTATGTATGTAAGTCTGTATGTATGTCTCTAGAAAATCTCTAATATAACTGGGTCCTTGGCATTTGTTGTTGTTATTATTTTTTTTATTATTTTCTAGAGCAATGCTTCTCAACCTGTGCGACATGACCCCCCTTTGGGGGTTAAAACCCTTTCACAGGGGTCACATATCAGGTATCCTGCATATCACATATTTACATTATGATTTATAACAGCTCCAGAATTACAGTTATGATGGGGGTCACCATAACATGAGGAACTGTATTAAAGGGTCACAGCATTAGGCAGGTTGAGAACCACTGCTCTAGAGGAATATCACTAGGGGAACAGGAAAGACAGACTGGATATATGTTATAACAAGATATTTATTAGGTTGCCTTACATGTTAGGGGCTGGGTAAGCCATCAGCAAGCTGGGAGTGGGGGATCCTGAGAACCCTGGAAGTTCTCGGTGCATCTCAGCAGTCCCAAGCTGGCACTGAAGGCCTAGAGAATTCCTCAAGAGCTGCTGGTTTTACTCAACATTTGTAAGGCTGAAGAAGCTGGAAGCTGACATCTGAAAAAAATAATAGTGGTGACAGAAATAGTAAAATAGATCCACTCACTAACAAGAGGCGAAGACGGGAAGGCAAAACACCACTTCTGTTCCCTTGGATCGCTTTACAGTTGGACTGCTGCTGGCTTATGCCCCCTACTCTGAGAGAGGGTCTTGTTCTCTCAGGTAATTCTTCATGGAAATCTCCCCCAGAGACCACCCAAAGCCTGTGTATCTTAGTTGATTCCAGATCCAATCAAGTTAACACTCACGATTGTGGTCTCCAAAATCATCAGAACTGCTCAACAGTAACCCTTTGCCCTCCCTAGACAGCCAACTTTCAACTTTCACTTCCTCAAACACCATCGTCACCTTGGGCAGGCCCACTGTGCTTCTCGGTCCCCAAGGTGCAAACATTCAGAGTCCCACACAGAGTGTTAGTAATTGCCTGTGACTGCACACCAGATTGGTTAAGAGTTTTACTATGCTGAGGGCTAAAGCATGTGTGTGTGTGTGTGTGTGTGTGTGTGTGTGTGTGTGTGTGTGTTGGTTCCCTCCTTTTGTTAATCCCAAAGATGTGAGGAGAAATGCCACCAACCTAAATCATCATAGACAAACTAATTAAAGCAAGTAAATAATTAAAACAAGCTTTTTATTCATATACATAGGCTGCCTCCTGCTAAGATGGTGCTTAAGAAATCAGCATTGGGCTACAGAGAAGGTAAGGTTTTTATGACTCATAGGTAGGGGTTTTCCAAATGGGGAATTTTGCAGGGAAATAGGCAGGGTTACAGGAACAGAACATAACAAAGTGGTCACAACAACAGAGAGTCATAATAACCTTTTGAAACAAAGGTAGGGATCAAAGACCAGCTCCAACAATGTGTTCAACCATACAAGGAGGGAATGTCGGGTTGGCAAGGATATAAAGCAGGCACACACTTAAACACTCTTGGGGATGAAGTGAAGTCCAACAAGCAAGCTCTGACAACTTCATATATGCACATGCATATGTACATATGTACATACATATTTTGTGGATGGAGTAAAGCTCCAATAAGTTTATTTTCTTTCCCACAGCTTTATATCCCAGCAAAAGCTTTGAAGCAGTACAAAATCACAACATGGTTACATGCTATTTCTCTTTAAGTGAATGATTACAGTGAGTGTACATAGACAAACATGTTCCCCAATCCCCTCACATGAGCAAATGGTTTGTGTATTATGGATGAAAACAAATTATTCTCAAGAACCCACATGCATTTGTAATTAAGCAATTTGTTATAGATTAACAAAGTACAAGCAAGCAAGGTAATTTTCTCAGCCAGTTTCTCTTACTAGCAGGCTGCAATTTGCAGCTACAAAGAAAAGATCAATTATTTTATTATCTTAAAAAGTAATCTTACAAAAATCTTAAAAGAGTCACAAATCTAAACTTTTATATAAAAAACAATCTGCCATTTCTACTTTAAATCCTCAGGGTACATATCTACTCATTGATAATTTTTTAATAAATCATATCAGGAAGCTGAGGGTAAAAATGGGTACAGGAAATTAATCACACCTTGATCACCAGCCCAGCTTTAGCAAGAAAGGTACTCTGGGCAGCCATTGTTCTTGTTCCCTGGCCTCAAAAAATCCCTAACTCAACTATTAAGATTATGCCTTTCTGAACTTCAAGTTGTTCCCTATGATTTTCTACATCAAAACCACTAGCAAAAACGTCTTTTTTCTGAGTTATTTCTTTTTTATGCTTATTTATTACTTCAGGTTACATCTCCATCACAGTACCCTCTTTCAACACCTCCCACTTCTGCTCTCCCATCCTCTACCCCCATCCCTTCTATTCCACTCCTCCAGAGTGGAGTGTCCCTACATATCAGTCCCCCACCCCAGTTCAGCAGTCATATGAGGGCAAAGAGCCTCCTCATACACTGGGGGCCTACAAGGCAGCACCATTAGGGCAAAGTGTCTCATTGACAGGTAACAAAGTCTATGTCCCTGTTCCCTTTGGTGCATTGGCTACAGTATAGTTATCTTGTACTATATGGCTAAAATCTGATTATAAGTGCATAGATGCCATGCGCATCCTTCTGAGTCTGGGTTAGCTCACTTAGGATGAGCTTCTCTAGTTCCATCCATTTGGCTGCAAATTGCAGGATTTCGTTGTTTCTGACGGCTGAGTAGTATTCCATTGTGTAGATGTACCAGTTTTTTAATCCATTCCTCAGTTGAGGGACATCTGGGTTGTTTCCAATTTCTAGCTATTACAAATAAACCTGCTATGAACATAGATGAGGAAACATCCTTGTGGTTTGGTAAGGAATCATTTGGATGTATACCCAGAAGTGGTATGGCTGGTTCTTGAGGTAGAGCTATTTCAAGTTTTCTAAGATATCGCCAGACTGATTTCCACAGTAGTTGTACCAGCTTGCACTCCTACCAGCAATGGAGGAGGGCTCCCCTTTCTTCACAACCTCGCCAGCATGTGCTGTCATTTGAGCTTTTGATCTTAGCCATTCTGACAGGTATTAGATGGAATCTCAGAATCGTCTTGAGTTGAATTTCTCTGATGGTTAAGGATGCTTAGCACTTCTTCAAGTGTCTCTCAGCCATTAGAGATTCCTCCTTTGTGAATTCTCTGTTCAGCTCTGTTCCCCATTTTTGATTGGATTATTTGGTTTCTTGGCATTTAATTTCTTGAGTTCTTTGTAAATTTTGGATATTAGCCCTCTGTCAGATATGGGGTTGGTGAAGATTTTTTTTCCCAATCTGCTGTTTTGTTCGAATGACAGTGTCTCTTGCCTTACAGAAGCTTTTCACCTCTTAACCTAAAATCCAAGTTCTTTTTAAGGGTTGGTAGACACTGCTAACAACCTACATCTCTGAGACCTTTCTGAGGGTGGTGGATGAATTGGTAATCAGCCCCAGCAGCAATGCTTGAAAAAGATCAAGCAGTATTATTGTAAGTGACACTGCCCAGTGAGGGGCTGGTAGTCCCCTTAGAATTTCCATACAACTCATAGATCATGAGAGATGTGGAGACCCGCAGCAGCAACAAGCAGAGGGATGCTCCATAACAGCATGAAGTTCTCAGGACTCGTCACTTCTACTTTGTGGGTTCTTACTAGCCCTCACAGTGAGGTTTTTCACTGAAGTCCTTGCAACCTAGGGACTGGGAAGGGAGAGTCCTATAATCATATACATACCAGGGTCTATGATCTTTGTTCTCAGTTTTTAAGCACATTTCTTCTCTCATGTCAACCTTCAGTAATGTTCTTTGCCACTCTTTTCCTTCTCTGTCCTTGAATCTCTTTATAAAATATTGAGGAAATTTTAGGCAAACAAAATACTACCTACATCTGGGGATGACCAATATAAGGATTATGCTGCATCTTCCTTCTGGAGCAAGGTAGGGCCTGTCCTCTCTGGTTTCTCAACTTTGTTCCCTACATAATGAAAATAGATAAGAACATTCGAATCTAAGAAAAAAGATGTTCTGAGGAGAGACACTTGGGACCCTCCCTCTGTCTGTCACACAGTTGAAACAATGGCCCCCAAGAAATTAGAATTTACAGCAAGAATCAAGAATCGCTGGGAGAGGGCAGAGACTGAGAGCTCGGTGGTAGCCACAGCGGGAGCCTGTCTCACACATTGCCAGACCGCACTGCAGAAGAGATAACAGCCCAGACAATGAGAGTAAACATGAAAAACCTGAGCCCAAACCTAAACCTCATGTTAGGACCCCAAAGATGAACTACAGGACCTCTTTATTTGTTCCTCTTCCCAATGTGAGCACCTTGAACAGATGCCTTTCTCTGGCTTTCATTGTTATCTTGTCTGTTGAACTGGCTCATTGAGCCTGAGTGCACAAACCTCCCTTATTACGGAACCAGAGACCGGGCTTTGACCCTAACAAGTCCAGTAACTGTGTGAACATCAGCCAGGAAAAGGTTCCATGTGTTTTTCAGTGAAACCGTGCAGATTTAAGTGCCTGGCATTGCGTCCAATAAACATTGGTTCTTACAAATTCAGGTGTTGCTTAGGCCCTTCATCCAGTTCGGTTTCATTTTTCCCTTGTATCTCAGTAAACATCAGCCTATATAAACCCTTGCCTCTCCGTCGAATTTGTTTTTCTGCCTGACTTCCCTCTTCTGTCCTTTGTCTACCACCCTGTGTTTGGCTGATGGCAAATCAATGACACATTTTTCTTAAACAGCCTACACTTGGTACTTTACTACCGACCACAAGGGCCCCCGCCTTTTAATTACTTCTGCTGAGCCCAGCACTATATATAACACTAATGTTTTTGGGACTGCCAGCAATTAAAACCAAAAATAAATAACACGTTACAAGCTGCACAGACCCAGCCAGGCTCAGGGAAGGCTGTGGATGGAGCGGAGGCTTTTCATTTGGAATCGTAATTTTCTCCAGGCCCTACTGAATATAAACACAGGACAAGCAGCTGTCTGCCAGGGGTTGGGAGCAGAAAGCCTCAACTGAACTCTCCTTTCCAATGCTCCTTCTTGCTCTGGGCCTTATGAAGCTGACTGACATTCTTCAGCCTGTCTTTCTCTAGGCTGAGGGGAAATGTTCTAGAACAAAGTTTACTGCATACACACACACACACACACACACACACACACACACACACACACACTGAACATGTTGCTGCTGGCCCTATACGGGATTGGAACCAGATTTTTTGATTTTCACTGTTGTTTTTATTTTTTTCTACCTCAAATAAAATACTGAAAGAGCAGTTCTGTGTGTGTGTGTGTGTGTGTGTGTGTGTGTGTGTGTGTGTGTGTGTGTGTGTGTGTGGCAGGGTTGTTATTTCATTTACTGAATGTATGAAGCTGATACTGAAGAAGAACAATTATAAAACCCAGTTGTGGGACTGGGGCTATACCTCAGTTGGTAGACTCCTTGTCTAGCATGTCAAAAGACCTGGGCTCAATCCCCAGGATCACATGAACCAGGTGTGGTGGCCACATCTGTAGACACAGGGATCTGTCTCATAGATGATTCTAGAGCCCATCAAGATGGCAATGTGTATTAGCCAGAACAAGTCAGTAGTGTCCGATCTTTTGAAAACTTCTGGATGCTTCTTGTAAAGGTTGCTCCAGGACAGGCTCTTCCTAATGGCTAAAAGAGTTTAGGTGGAACCCGTCCTGGCAGGTGCCTGCTGCACTAGCAGAGAGCTCTGTTGTGGTTGAATCTCTCCTCCTCAATCTTGCATCCTAGACTGCCAAGAAATGCAAGATGTATATTCAAAATCACCAGGCAAAACCATGGGAGTTTTCCTTTCCTTTCCGGTGTTAGTGGCTTGGTTACAGCCAAAGCTTCTCTCCTAGAAACAACACATACCCACCCCCACCCTGGGAGACAGCAGGAAGATTGAGACAATTCGGGATGCAGAAATGTCACCGCTAGATATTTTTTTCCTGGTAGGGACCATGAGTCCACCCTCAGCCAAAGCCATAATGTCTCCATTGAGAACAGGGCTGATTATAGTGACAGTGGCTTTATCATAGTTATCGTCGGTGCAGATAAACTAATGTAAGGTCAATGGGTTTGAGGTGAACTGTGGGGAAAGAAACTCCCAAGGAGAGGCAGAAGCCCAGAAGGACCACAACTATGCTGCTCATTGGCCCCATTGAACACTGATTGCTCCCTTTAATAGAAAGGCACTGTGAACAACTTCTGATTTCAGAAGAGGGTTAGCCTGCCTCATTCATTAAATAAGAATCAGCAGGCTGCCGGAAAGGAGGGGGTTGCTCAATGGCAGAGCACTGGCCCAGCATGCCCAAGACCCTGGGTTCTATCCCCAGTACTGAGCGACAGAATCATCAGTATCAGCTGTAGAGGGTTTATATTATAGGCCAGATGATATGCCCTGTTGAAGGGGCGTGGCTAAGAAACCATGCAAGTCATGCAGATGATGTCAGTTATTGTGAGAAGCAACGGAACTGTTGGACATTGTGAGAAATTTTGTGGGTCCTCGAGATTGCCAAGTATCATGAGATAATGCCAAATGTAAGCCAGGGACTCCACAGGGTCTCTACCTCCTGCCCTCACTGACTGAGAAGTCACACCGAAGAAGAGCACAGCAAAGTAGGCTGTTAACAGAATTTAGACTGCTATACCCCCAAGGCAAAGGCATAGCATAAACCTGCTGAGAGAGAGTCCTTTAAAGGCATCTGTCTTGGGGCCCTAGAGTGCAGGAAAAGTGAGTGAGGCAAGCGGAGTTAGAAAGCTGCTTGGAGAGGTTTTTGGCCTTGAGACTTCCCCAGTCCAAAGAGACCATGGAGGCAAGTCTTAGCTGATTGAAAAAGCCACCCTCGGTTTGGCGGTTGGAATAGACTGACTTTATAAGCTGGCCACAATTTGGTGGTAGAAATAAACTGGCATTGCGAACTGGCAAAGTAAGGCCCAATGAACTTTAAGTTTGAAAGTTATTTACTGATGGCACTGTGGTCAACCAAGCCACCCTGCACAGACCTACGTTAAGAATATTAATATCCTTTTAAGAAAGCTAAATTGATGTTAGTTAAATGTTTTTAGATAGATATTAGAGTATTCTTAGGTATTAAGGTATTTTTAGATATAGTGTAGGTTTTAGGGTATGGGGTTTAGGTATTTTAGAGATGTTTGTTAAGTATTAATAAATATAAGTGTTTATAAATAAAAATATTCTGTTATAAATCATAATACAAATATCTGATAGGCAGAATATGCAGCCCCAGTGCTCTAGAAAGTCTCCATTCTTGTCAGGGAGGTTCCTCTTAGAAGACAGCATGAGCTCTCTCCGTCTATACCACTAACTGTTCCCTATCACCCTTCAAAGGTCTACACAAGTTCCCTGCTTTAAGGAAAGACTGAGGACAAGGACAAGGAACACACTCTCTGCCGCCCAGCGGTCTGGCACAGCTCAGTTAGAGGTTTGGGCTCCCTTGCCCTGTCCATCTATTTTCAAGCCCCGCCCATCATCATCCTTTGTTCTCCATGGCAGGCTCCTGGCCCCCTCCTCCACCCAGCCTGCTCTCTGACTGGCCTGCTTTCCTTGACCAAATGTTTTATTTCTCAAATTGATGGTCGCCCTGGTGCTGCAGCCCCCGTTACCAGCTGGAATGAGCATCATACCAATTGAATGTGAGTGGCAATCATTTTTGCAAATATGGAATGGAATCTAGTAGGTTTCCAATCTACACACACACACCCCGCTCATGCTGCAGCTTGCCAGGCATGGACATGCCATTTTGTAAAGCTCCTCCATCTTGGTTGAATCCTCCTAACTTCAGTAAGTAACCTGTTTCTCTAGATCCAGCCTTCCCTGCTCAATGGACCCAAATAATGGCCACAGGAAGGAGACTTACTGATCACCTGACATTCTTCAACTGACCGCTTGCTTGCCCCTGGCAATGGCTAACTGCTGGCCAGAAAATAAAACTTTTCAACTTCTTTCCCCACTTACCTTGTCTGCTCTGTAACTACCCCAATTTGTAAGGTGATGGTGAGCTCTCAGTCTTATAGAGACCCATTCTGCATGTTGTTCTCGCCAATTAAAGGTCCGCACTGTCAGCAAATCACTCATTCCCTTGTCTGTCTTTTATTCTCTCTGACCTTTCACAATTACACATGCTGGTTGTTTGGGTTTTCTATTCTTCAGAGAGAGGCTTTCCAAATGTTTAGAATGTGTGGTTCAAAGAGACACAGAGACAGATTGAGAGGAGCAAGAAGTTTATTAGAATACTGTGGGGGGAGTTAGCTCTCTTTAGTCCTCTTTAGTGAATTAGTATGCAGATCAGCTAGCATCTGCCAGCACATACAGGAGGAGTTTGGCATCCTTTGAACTTGGACAGAGATGGACAGAGCCCAGTTGAGGACATACCTCTGTGAGAAACAGGAAATGCCTTGTTGAAGGAACATGGCTAAGAAACCACACAAGCAGCAGATGATGTCTGTTGCCTCAAGAAGCCATGGGTCACTGGACATCACATGAGATCTTGTGGGCCCTCGATACCACCAAGGATAGTGAGATGATGTTATATATAAACCAAAGAGCTTCATGAGGCACTCTTTTCCTCTTCCATTTGCTCTCACGGATGGAGAAGACAGCCCATGCTGGAAAAGGTATAGCAAGATGTGCCATTCATCAGCATTTAGGCTGCAATAGCCTGAGGCAAATCCCATAAACCAACCTAAGACAGCTGGCAGAAAAGTCATGGCATAGTATCTGCTGAGATAAAGTTCTTAAAAAACAGGGCTCAAGAATGCCAGGAGATTGAGCGAGGTTAGCAGAATTTGGAGGCCTCAATGAAGTACATTAGGCCGTGATGTAAACACGGGCTGAAGAGTCTATAGAAATGAGTCTCCGCTGATGGAGGAAGCCAATCTCAAGTCAGTGGTTAAAACAGACTAAACTTATAAGCCGGTCATGATCTAGTGGTTGAAATAAACTGAGCATATGAACTGGCAAAGTTAAGCCCAATGATGCTAAGCTTTGAAAGGACTTCCTGCTGGGACTGTTGTATCTAAATTGCTAAAATCAAGCTATCCAGCACAGACCTACACTAAAAATATTAATGTCCTTTTAAGAAAATTAAAATGGGGCTGGTTAGGTGTTCTTAGTTATAGGTATTAGGTTATAGGATATAGATGTTTTATAGGTATTCGTTAAGTACTAATAAAATAAATATTTTCTGTGACAGAAGACTAATACTAAGGACAGACAGTTTGACAAAGACTCTGAAGAGGATCAAGCCCACTAGGCAGGAGCTGGGGTCCCTTCTTAAAGGTCTAGGAGGAAGGCTGAGACTTTCACAGTATGAGCCTACAGCCGGGCTCTTTTACTTCAGGAGCCAGGAAAGAAGATGACAGCAGAGTGTGTGGTCACCAACATCCCTTTTCATGTCCACCCACCTCTCCAGGTAAGAAGCCCCAGTGCATTGAAGAAATCTTTTAGCTAGAAATTCTTGGAATTCTTGAACAGTGGAATCAGTAGGATAGCTGTGAGGGTGGAGGTGCTGCTGTAGGTATTGTTTCCTGCACAGGAATCTGGTGTGGATTCTAACATTACAGGTTGGTCTCATTGTAGCCTAGCCTGGCCATGAGCAACCAAGCCTTTATGAGTCTTGTAAGTTTCAGGGACTTCCTAAGACTCATGGGTTATTTTCTTTCTGAGTCTCATGAGCCTCCCTTCCTTCCTCCCTCATGGGCTGTTTCAACCCAGTGGAAATTGCTATATTTTATAACTCTAAAAATCCACTATAGGGAAAATATTCTTAACTAAGAGGCTATGGATGACCTTGGGCTTCTGATCCTCCTGCCTCTACCTCCTTGGTGCTGAGATTACAGATGTGCAGAACCATACCTATTACATCCAGTGCTGAGGATGGAATGAAGAGCTTTGTGCACGCTAGAAAAGTTCTCTACCAACTGAGAGGCACTCCCAATACATAGTCCCTCTTCTTATTTTTTTTCATGTATTGAAGCTTTATTATAAAGAATTTGCAAATAAAAACTATCATACAGTGAAAGTAACCAGACCGGACGTCTACACATTTCATCTAGAGTCATGGAAGATAATATAAGGTGAAATGTTTTTCTAGTTTTAACTCTGTCATGGATTTTTTTTTTTATTTTTGGTGGTATGTTTAATAGTGGAAATGAAAAATCCAATGTGAAGCTTCACAGCTTCAGAATGGCTATTTTGTATAGACTGTATAGAATTTCTTTGAAATACATAGCCCTGCCTCTTAAAGGCTCTTCAACCATTTAATATTGGGATACAGTAACTGAATTTTTTAACTTATTCAATACTTATTTATTAGTAACTATATTTATTTATAATAAATACACTTACTTAACTACTAACCCTATAAATTCCTACAACCCCTATGAGCTAACCACTAAACCTATGGATAACTATTACAACTATTTTCATAACCTTTTAGAAGGATACAGTCTCTGGGGCAGGTCCTCAGTCATCAGGAACACAGTCTCTGTGGTAGGCCCTTTAATGCACTTATCAGTCTTTCTTTTGGAATATCTCAGACGTAGATCCGTCAGGGTAAATTGGCTATGGCGACTTCACCTTAAATAAGGCTTGAGGCTTTCTTCTCTCTGGGAGACCTCAGCCCTCTGTAAGCCAACTTACTTCCTTTGTATCAGCAACTCTGCCACTCTGCCTCAGTCTTTAAAGTTGGCCACAGTTTTGTTCAGGCCACTGTTTGGACCTCTAGGCAAAAGCTGAGCCACAGAGTTTAGTCCTTGGCCTTTTGCTGTCTTGCTGAGGCTTTCTCTGCTCACCAGCTTATTTCTGCCTCAGGGAGTACTGACCATCAGTCCACCAGCACTTTCTCCATCAGAGGATACAAACTACTTGTTGTCCTTTCTAGTGTGAGGACTCACTAGCATCGGAGCTCTCTAGCATGCGGCCCTCTAGCATGGGGCCCCTAGCACGCAGCTCTCCCGGGCTCATCCACTTGTCCTTAAATAGTATCGCTCCTTGTTCCACCTGCTTCATCTTAATTTGGGCTCTGCCCACTTAGCAGCTGAAAACAATGCCAGGTCATAAAGTCTTTCCGTGTTTCACCTGGCTTCAACCTTGTTTTTAGTCCATAGGCTCCCCTTGTTTCACGTGACTTTCACGTGACTTCATCCTTGTTTTTAGTCCACAAGATGATAAGCTAATTGCTCACAGCCAAGTTGATCTTCATGCCCCGGATTAAGAGACTGTATCAGAAACCTAGATATTTACTAAATCTAATTTATATTAATCTAACTCCCTAAAGGATACCAAGGATCAGGCTCCAACAAGTGGACACCCAAAGACAAACCACATCCAAGACATACCACTGATTCAGGAAAACTTCACACAACCTTTTAAGTATTTGTTCCCATTGTAACAAATTGTAGCTAATCTGCTATAGCTATTCTGTAATCAGCCTAACACAATGGTTGGCCCATGAAGAAGCTAATTGATCTTTATTTCTTGTGCTCTGAAGTCTCCACCAGGCTTCCTATCCATCAAGAAATCAATAGAGGTAGAAACTACCAAGGCAGGTAAGTGAATTTCTTATAGGTGCATTAAGGTCTGTGAAACCAACAACCCAGGAAAATTCCCAGCAAGAGATTCTCCCCTGAGCTCCACCTCCTTTACTGTGTGAGACATTTTCTCAAGAATCATAACATGTACATCCACTCACCCCACACAGACCAAAATAACAATCACATCAAAATCCAACTTGTTGAATCAGTGAGTTTATAGGGGTGACTCATAGGAATATGAGTGAGGGGCTACTTATCAGAACAGAGATGAGTTAAAGGCAGCTGTAGCAACTGAAAAAAAAATCTACCTCGACATAGGTATGGTGGTTTAGATAAGAAATGCTTCCCAGTGATATCACATGGAATATTATGAACCTTGAGGAGATGTACCTTTGCTGGAGGAAGTGTATCACCAGGGGTGACTTTGAGAGTTTATAGCTTTGTCCCACTTCCCGTTCATTCTCTCTCTGTTTCATATGTGTGGTTGAAGATGTGAACTCTCAGCTTCATGCTCTGACTGCCTGCTGCCATGACAACCACGCCTTTATGGACTTTCCCACTAGAGCCATATACCAAAAATAAATCTTCCTTCTATGAGTTTCTTTTTGTGATATTTTATCATAGCAACAGAAAGGTAACTAATACAATGTGTAATGACCCAGGAATATTGCACCTGTAGAGTCCTCTGCAAAACTTACTGTTAGCTCCATAGATCTGAGAATGTTCTTCAGACTGTACTGCTGCCTAGAGTCTCCTCTTTGAGCAGTTGTTTACTAGTTCCATAACCTTGAGGAGGATCCTTTGTGAATCTTGCAAGTTTTAGGAACTTCCTAAGAGTTGTGAGCTGTTTACCTCTGAGTCTCATGAGCCACTCTCGTCAGGGGCTATTTCAACCCAGAGGAAATTGCTGCAGAACTGTAAAAAAATCCCCTATTGGTGTTTGTGGGGGGGGGGCACTTCTCATCTAGGAGAAAATGGGAAATTGAGAGTTACTAGTGTCATTCATTCATTTATTCAGTCAGTCATTCATTCACAGATTCCTGGTAAGTACCACCACAGTGCCAGAAATATCACTTTAAATTTTTACTTTTGGGATCCTTTGACTTCTAGCGCAACCTTATTACAGGCTGTGCAGACGTTCAGGTTTTACTCAGATCACAGATGTACAAGGAATGGATGTTTTTCCACCCATGCATAAATATCGATCAGATGACTGTTAAATTATTTAATTGCTGATCGCACATCTGCTTAGATATATCCTTTGCCCAATCCTCCTTTCAACAGCTGCACAAGAACCTGAACTGTAATTTCTCTAATATGTCCTTCAACATTTACTCCCAGCTCAGTACCACCTACAGAAATGCTCATGGCACTTAAAACCCACAGCTGGTTTTCAGGACTTACACACTGTAATTCCCCAATTAACCAGGCTTAAAAAAAATCATTCCAGGGTGGACTAGGAATTATATAAGCCACAGATGTAACAGTGATTATACCCGGCCCTTTCTGGATGACTCTCACCTCAGCCACAGGAATCATTGCACAAATGCTAATTAGTTACATTCATCAGGCATGTTCCATGTGGAATTCAGCAGTCCCTGGAAACCAGAAAAGTCCTGGGCTACTCTTCTAAATGGAGCAGGAAGGCCAATGGCAAGGAGCCCAGCTTTATACCTTGTGTGTACCCAAAAGCATAATGAGATAGCATAGAGGGGTTTTGCTAAGTTTGGGGCTAGGGTCTAATCAGGCCATGCCCTTCTAAGCAACCTCTTCCTCCCTCAGCTCTCATGGCTGCTGAAAAGGAAGCAGCAAGGCTCCTTAAGGAAGAGACCCTGTCTGTGAATCTGTGATCCTCTAACAGACTCCCCAGGTGACTGGATTCCAGAGGAGTAGCAAGATTTTTTACTTCCCCTAGGAAGTTTACAGACCCAGGTTACCAGACTAAAACACCAGAGGGTTATGCATAACACATCCCTTACCTCTATTACGGGAAAACCTTGACTAAATACCCCCCTTCTCTCCACCTTGCCTATGTCATCAAAGTCACAATTGATAAGATCCCTTCCTCCTTTCTTTACAATGAAAAATCCCCCTCTCCCTTCTCTGCCACCCCAGAATCAGAGACAACTTGGCTATAAGCCCTACTATAGACTACTCATCAAACAATACCAGGAAACCTCTCCCTTCCTCTGAGACCTACAAAAAGAGACACTCCCCCAGCTCTACCTCATGGACTTGAACTCTCTTCAGAGCCCTCACCATGCTGTCTTTTCTTGGCATTAATACCTTTCCTAATAAATCACTTACCCAGAAGAACAATTTGCCTCAATATACCCCTTGGGCCCCAAGTATGATATCTTTTAGTTTTGTGGGGGATGAAACCCTGAAAATATCAAGAGAAAAAGAATGGAGTAAAAATGGGCTCTTTGCATTCATACAGAGTGCAGAAAACTGGAGCACTCTCCATGGAATTAGGAATGAGGCAGTGATGGGCTAATGTCTATCTTACCTCATTACCCACACCTGGTTCAGTTTTACTAAGCTTACAGATGAGCAGTTCTGAACCTGTAGGTCAAGACCTCTTTGAGTGTTGAACAACTCTTCTGTAGGGATCACCTAAGACCACCAGAAAGCACAGATACTTATACTAGGATTCATAACAGTAGCAAATATTATAGTTGTGCGGTAGCGACTAACATAATTTTATGGTTGAGGGGGTTACCAGAACAGGAGGAACTGTGTTAAAGGGTTGCAGTGTTAGGAAGGTTGGGAGCCAATGTAATAGATGTAAAAACATGGTAGTTGGTGTGTTACTCAGCATTGAGATGAACTCAGTACTTGGAAGGCTGAATTCAAGGCCAGCCTGGGAGACATAGACCCAGTAAAAATGGGGTAGGGTCAGTGTGTGTGTGTTGTGTGTACCCAGGTATATGTGCATGTATATGCATATGTGTGTGGCTGTCAGAAGTTAACCTTGACTATTATTCCTTAGGTATCATTTACATTGTGCTTTGAGATAGGGTCTCCCTTTTTAAAAATCAGACTTAAAAATTGTTTTATGTCCATATAGAGTTTCACAGTAAATGAGTACCATGGTTTAGCTTTCTTTGCCAACTAGTTTAGAATATATTTTTTAAAGTATAACATCTTATTCATCCTTTGGGAATTTCATATAATGTGTTTTCATCATCATCATCACCTGAGTCTTCCCCCAACTCCTCCTAGACTCATCTCCAACTCACTACCTATCCCAACTTCTGTGTCCTCTTCCTATTTTTTGGAAAATAGCTCACCAAGTCCTGTTCGTGCTAATCATACACTCCTGCGTGTGAAGCTATCCTCTGGGGCATGGTTGACCTACCTGCCAGTAAAGCCTTAAAGAGAACAATCTCTTCCCTCTCCTAGAAACCATTAACTGTTACATCTCCTCAGCTAGGGGTGGCTTGTGAGCCATTCCTCATCCATGTTGGAGTGCTGACTGGTTTGATCTCGTGTAGATTTTTGTGCATGTAACTGTAACCACAACTTCTGTGAGTTCATGACTGCCAAGGTTCTACGATGACCAGAAGGCACTTGGGTACTTTGTCCTGCCGAATCTTTGGCTCTTACAAAGGTTGTGCCCTTTTCTTTGGTGATCCCTGAATGTTGGTATGCTGTGATGTAGATTCATGACTAAGCCATTCAGGGTCTTTCAGTTTTGTTTTAAACTGGCAGATTCAGCTAGCCTTCATTTAAAGAACAAGCGAAATGGGGAGGGAGAAGAAAGAAATTATTCTATCATAAGACTGATGGCTGTCTCACCCATCACTGGTTCATTGTGAGATAACGGGGGTGGGATGTAACTCAATTGCATATTTCTTCTATGTGAAGTTTATAGATGACCACACATAAGGATACCAAAAGTCTGAGCACAGCTAGCATGATTAGCATCTACATCTAACTAGCAATTCTGTAGAGAACTTTCAGCTCCTTCGCTTTCCCAGCCATGTCCACTGGAGGATATGACCCTCCACCTCTGAGTGGATACCTCTAAACTGATTCTTACATCCTTCCAGGAAAGGAATTCTTGTGCCCTGTCTCTACCCAGAACTACTGATAACTCAAAGGACTTGACCAGCCCATGTACAGGCTACATCCTCGCAAAGAGCAGTGATAGAGTCATATTTACAGCTCATAGCCCCAGGTACTTGTACCATGTTGTGTATAATGTTCCCTGTCTATAGAAAGAGGAAGATCAGCCCACACGAGGCTTTTATCTCAGGAGAGTAGCAGCAGCTCTTCCTAAAACCTTGCCAACCCGAGAGATTCGACCATATTCCCATGTGCACGTACTATTCAAATATACTCAAAAGCTCATCTTTTTCTTAAATCTTTGTGTGTGATTGTGTGTGTTCATGTGTGTGAACGGAGGTGCCGTATGCCACGGCGTACATGTAGAGGACAGAGACAACCCTACCTGTCAGTCCTCATCTTCCACCTAGTTTGAGACAGCCTGTTTACCACTGCTGTTTACCACTCTAGCTAGTTTCTGGGGATTCGCCCATCTCCTCTGATCCCCATAGAGAACTCCTAGGTTCACTTACGTGCATTGCTACATCTGGTTTTTATGTGGGTTCTGGGATTTGAACTCAGATCTTCACACTCACAAGGCAAGCCATCTACCCAGGCCATAAGGCCTGTGATTTTCTGGCTTATATCCTAATTTCTTCTATTGCCTCAAAGAAGCCCCTAGACTGAAAGGGGTTAGTTTGCCTTCTATACGAAGGAGCGTAGCCTCCATTGTTTCAAGAAACGACACTGACATTTTTTTATAAAGCCTTAATTGAGTTGCTTTGGAGTGGCTGGTGCATGCAGAAAGCCCCTTGCTCTGTTGCTGTCTCTCAGCCTCACCAGAGATCATCTGCCCCGTGTCTCTGGTTCCACACAGCCAATCTTGGAGCCAGCCAGCATGCGGGAGGCAGGAATGGAGCCAGCTGCTTGCCAGCTTTCATGTTAAAATGTGTTGGACATTCACAGGCCACAGAACTCTGCTAAGTGAACCAAATGGGCTTCCCTACAGCCATATGCTCCGTCCATCACCTCCCAGCTGCAGCCCTCCTGTGCACTGGGAATAGCCTTGCTAAGGATGGTTCAGAAAGTGTAGAGGGGTTTTTTTTCCTTTCCTGTTGAGCTGTTAATACCAGATGCTGATTTCAGAATCAGAATTGGCAGAGACAAGTCGGCAGCAAGCAGAGCATCCCTCCAGAGAACAAGAACGTACCCTTTCCCTAACAAGCATTTCTGAGAGGCATCTTTACATGTTCACAGCTCCACTGCATCCCTAGATAATGAGATCACTACAGAACCACTGAGGAGATGTGGTGGGGACTTGCTAAGCTGCTCCACAGGATACTCTTCCTCTTGGATACACAGCTGGTCCACATCTGCCAGTCTTCTTGCACTAAGGTGTGATTGTTGGGGTTCAAGGCATGGTACCTGTGGGGTCTGGTGGCACGTCTATAATCCTTGTTACTCAGGAGGGGGAAGTAAGAGAACCACAGGTTCAAGGCCAATATGGTCAAATTAGTGAGATTCTGTCTCAAAATAAAATGTAAAAGAGAGGACTAGGGGTATTAGTGGAACAGCATTTGCCTAGAGTCCCCCAGTGAGGGGCTGGGGTGTGGCTCAGTAGTAAAGCACCTGCCTAGAATCCCCCAGTGAGGGGCTGGGGTGTGGCTCAGTGGTAGAGCACCTGCCTAGAATCCCCCAGTGAGAGGCTGGGGTGTGGCTCAGTGGTAGAGCACCTGCCTAGAATCCCCCAGTGAGGGGCTGGGGTGTGGCTCAGTGGTAGAGCACCTGCCTAGAATCCCCCAGTGAGGGGCTGGGGTGTGGCTCAGTGGTAGAACATCTGCCTAGAATCCCCCAGTGAGGGGCTGGGGTGTGGTTCAGTGGTAGAACACCTGCCTAGAATCCCCCAGTGAGGGGCTGGGGTGTGGTTCAGTGGTAGAACACCTGCCTAGAATCCCCCAGTGAGGGGCTGGGGTGTGATTCAGTGGTCAATAGAGAACTTCCTAGTATCCTCAAGTGAGGGGGTTAGGGAGGGGTGTTACGGAAGAACTTATTCCATCCTTAGTACTGTACTATATAGTCCTAGAGTCCTGGTTAAATTAACATGGTAGACTTCTTTCTTCATTCCAGGGTCTATCGTAAGCACTTGAAATTTCCCCTCAGTTCTACAAAAGAGAGAACTATTAACTTTACATTGCATTTGGGGAAACTGAGATGTGAGAAAGATAAATGCTAAATTCAAGTTCATAAAATTAGAACGAGGGTTTGAAATCAGACAGTCTGACTCCAGATTCCACAGTGATAATTACTGTCCTGTACCATCTTCCTGGGGGGCGGGGGGTGGGGGGAATCTATGACCCGAAAAGAAAGATTCAAATAGGATTATTTTAGATAGCTATTGCTAATGTCCTTCTCACCTTCCCCAGTCTCAGGCCTCTTGTGCTAGCAAAGAAACATTTTCTATGCAAAATTTTAGTTATAAAATCACGAGGGTGGGGGGGAGGACTTATGTGATGGTGAAACAAAAGCTGAAGAAGACCCCACCCTACTTCTGATGCTAAATAGCAGAAGCTCTCTGTATTTTTTCCAGCTCAACTTACAGATACATGGTTCTGGGAATCAGTTAGAAGAGCCTTCCAGAGTACCCATGATGCTGATCAACAAAAGTTGGGTAAATAGCCTCATCCTCGCCCACTTTCAGTGCTCTTACCTGAAGAAGCAGAGGCAAAAGCAAAGACAAGAACAGAGGCTTACAGATGCATGGTGCCATTCACTACTGGGAAGTCCAAGGAAGGATGGAAAACTTTTTGCTAAAGGGTGAAAAACTGGGAGCATAGACCAAGCCTAGATCACAGGCAGATCAAGTCAGACCAAGTGCAAATTCAGGACGCCTCTTCTTCATCTGGAAGACAAAGAGAGCTGTTGAAAAAAACATCAATAGAAAGAAAGCATTGGAAAAAGCATTGTGAGGTGAAGTGAATTAATGGTTGTTTGAGAACGGAAGATGAGGGATTGGAAGTGTACAGTGGAATGCCAAGTTTCTGC
This sequence comes from Lophiomys imhausi, assembly GCA_907164525.1. NCBI lineage: Eukaryota > Metazoa > Chordata > Mammalia > Rodentia > Muridae > Lophiomys > Lophiomys imhausi. The sequence continues at coordinate 1,916,074 of CAJQZJ010032849.1, forward strand.
CTGGAAAACTGCAGCAGAAATTTTTCAGTTTCCATTTTGAGATCCCACTGCTAAGTGATCAACTTTTTAAATCTCCCAGAGTTCCCTGCAGGGCCTGAGGGTGACCATATGACACAGTTCTCGTCAACGAAACATGCTGAGTAGTACTCTCTGGAAAGTTCTCTAAAGACGGCCCACTTGGGTGAATCACATCTCATGTCACTGTATAACGACTCTAAAGACAATGCTAAAGTTAGCTAAGGATGAGCCCCGACTTCCTAGTAATCCTGTCAAACATGGTGCTAGCCATGGACTACTGAAGTGGCTCTTGAAAAAGAAAATGATCAGGGGAAGAATTAATGGTATAATTCTTATAATATAGAGAGAAATGGAGCTGGGAGAAAGTTCAGTCAGTAAAGCACTGTATTCAGTCCTTAACAGCCCCCTAGCCCCTGCACTTCTTGGTGTTTCAAGACAGGGTTTCTCTTTTGGGGCCCTGGCTGCCCTGGAACTCAGTCTGTAGACCAGGCTGACTCTGAACTCACAGAAATCTCCCTGCCTCCTCCTAGTGACAACACTTCCTCCAATAAAGCCACACCCACTCCAACAAGGCCACACCTCCTAATAGTGTCACTCCCTATGAACCTATGGGGGCCATTTTTATCTAAACCACCACACTCAATTAACCCCTCTGGAAAGTCCCTTTCAGACATACCTGGAGACTTGTCTCCTAGGTGATTCTAGGTCCTGGCAAGTCTACAGTTAGTATTAACAATCACATAAGGACCAAGTGTCTGAGACCCTCAGAATGAAGCTACCTTGACCCTACCCCTGGAACATAGAATAACTGGACACCAGACTTCCCATCTGTCCCATGTTAGAGGTGTCTAGGGTTATGGCTTCTGAAACATTCTTCAGTCAAAATTCTTCAGTTAATTCCCCCATGCCCCGCTGGAGTGGAAGCTTTGTTTCCCATGCAGATTCCCTTGGAGGATGAGGTTTTCCTTTACAGTCGGGATAACTACTGAGTGACTAGCTAATTGCTGAAATAGTCAATTTCAAATAGACCCTCTACTGCTGTCTCCCTAAAATGACTCTGCGGCATTTCCACTCTGATCTATTATACATCGACATTAAAATTTGATGTTTGGAAAGCATCCTATTTCCCTCATTTCTAAATTCAAAAGGAGTGACTCACTTTGGACCCTAGGACGGGTGGGTGGGGTGGATCCTGACTGACTTCCGCCCCTGGCAGAGAAATCTTCCTTAAAACTTCATCATCTAATGCTATGCTTAGCACTGATGTGATTTGAAAGTCTGGGTTACTGGGTGAGTTTCTCAGGACAGTTCCATCCGGCTCCTTGTGCTTAGAAAATAAGTCACAGGGGCCCCGTGAGATGGTGATATGGTGACAAGGATAAAAGCACTTGCAGCTAAGCCTGACTACCTGAATTCCAGCCCTGTGACCCCCATGGAGGAAGGAGGTACCCAGCTCCCAAAGGTTATCCTCTGACCTTCAAACTGATACCATGGACCTGTGCGGAGCTCGACTCATATTTGGAATGTACAGAACAATTGTTTGCACTGTAACTCTCTTCTCCCCAGAAGACTAGACGAATCATACCATATTGGAACAGCTGAATAGTGACCCCGAGTCTAGGTTTCCTGGCACCTGTGACAGGTTCTGAATTCACTCCTGATGGGATAGTCAGTTTCTCTGGCACCGGCCTGGTGGCAGTCACCTACTGTTGACATACTAGCTACTGTGTCCCCCCCAAAATAGATCATTCTAAGAGCCAACTGCATGGGCGGTCGTGGTGCTTGGCCAACAATAGGAGCGAAATGTCTGTTAGCTTACTCCCGTCTCTGAACTAGCTCCTGTCTCCAAATGAAGAGCACCACGTCAGTCACCAATCTTCCTACAGCCTGGCTGTCCTAGCCAAAACCAGAAGGGCATAGTGAGAGAACTGGGGGTTAGCATGTCTTCTGCCTGATCCCGGTTACTTCTAGCAAGTCCTGGGATACAGTATTTAGACTTCATCCCTAAAACCAGATGGGTTAAGTTCGTGGGTTCTAAAACCCCCTTCAATTCCTCTTATGCTAGTTTACTCTTTTATGTTCCATTCCCACCCCATCTCATTATCCTAACATGAGCTATCCTAAACTCAATCTACCCTACCCTATCCTATTTGCTACACAGTCCATCTTAAACTAGAATCACAATGTACCTCCATACTAGGGTTGAATTAGTGATCCTCCTGCCTCAGCCTCCCAGGTGCTGGGAGCATAAACATGCACCACCACAATTACCATGCCGCATTCCATTTTAATCTGTACTTTATTGGTTGCAAAAAAAAAAAATCACACATCCCCTCAGGCACATAGAGATTGATTTATTATGGAAACGGTCATTTGTTTGGCAATGCAACCAGAGATGGATGAGTAAGGTCAGAACATGTAAGGGTAAGGAAATTTGACTCCTCCAAGGAAGGCTTAATACACTGCCTGCAATGATCATTACTCCTACTAATAGACCAAAGGAGGTACCACAATGTATCTGTGAAGTCACTGTGGGATCATTCTTAATCTAGTCTATTACGTAACAATTCCCATTTTTCTTTTCTTTTTTTTTTTTAAGGAACAGTATATGAGATGTCATTAGTGTAGGATAACTTTACTTATACAGAGAGTGGTGACTCAAAGATATATATTTGGGACCTGGAAAAGGGATACCAGACAAGCTCTGTGAGGCACCTTAGAGGGAAGC
>CAJQZJ010032849.1:1918829-1941075 GCA_907164525.1 Lophiomys imhausi
CTGGGAGACATAACACATACATACATAGAACACACACTCACGCACCCCTACCTACGCACCCCACATAGGGAACTTAGAACAGGTCAAAGGAACTACTAAATGCTTACATTTTTCTATTCCTTCCATGATGCTATGTCACAGCAGATTGATTTATAGCCACTGGTTAGTACAATGATGTCAGGTCTGCCATGCATTTCTAATCAGTGTTGGTGGTAGGGATATGGCTTAATAAAGTACTTGCTCTGCAAGAAAGGGAACCTGAATTCAAGTCCCAACACTCAAAAAAAAAAGAAAAGAAAAGAAAAGAAAAAGGCCACGTGTGGCAATGATTCTAATTCCAATATCAAGGAGACAAAAGCAGGCAGATCCTTAGGGCTAAGTAGCCAGATATTTAATATATCCAAATTGACAATCTCCAGGGTCAGTGAGGTGGACTTTGGGCCTAGAGAGATGACTCAGCAGTTGAAAGCGTATACAGTTCTTGCAAAGGTCCTAAGTTTAGTTCCCAGCACCTATATAGAGCAGATCACAGCCATCTCAAGCTTCAGGGGATCCAACGCCACCTTGTGGACTCTATGGACACCTGCACTTTTGTGTGCACACACACACAACTAAAACCTAATTTAAAAAATATATATATATATATATATATATATCTTTTAAAGGGAGAGAGATATTAAGAAACTCAACTTCTGACCTACACATACACACACACACATTCATAAACATATATACACATTGAGAGAGAGAGAGAGAGAGAGAGAGAGATCAATTTCCACTTAACCTAGCATCTGAGCTCAGTGAGAGAAGCCAGTCTCGGTTGTTCTTGTCATCACCTTTCCTTGTCACTGACCCACCAATACACACAGAGATGCCCCCTTAGGCTCCGCTAAGCCTATAACTGAAATGAGCTGCAAACTGACCCAGTCAATTCTGCCAGGATTAAGGACAAATAGCCTAGCACCCAAGCACAGAGAACTAATGGTGGCCTGAGGCAACCTGGCTTGAAACCTGAGTCTATCATTTGCTGTGCAACGTTAGTCAAGTTGTCTCATGTCTGCGCACATTTTCCCAACAGTCAACAGTAATAATAGTGGGTCGCTCTCCCTCATTGAGATTGGATTTGACATATGCAAAATTCTTATGTGATTACTGTTAGGTATCTAGGCTCTTGCTGCTTGCTGCTTCTTAAAAACATGGATAGTGAGTCTGCAAAGAACTACTTCCCAGAGCTAAGCTTGCAGGTTACTAGTAGTTTACTGTGTGCAAGACTCTGGATTTGGTCTGCTGGTGCTCCATGGAGTGAGGGAGGGAGAGAAGGAAAAAGAGAACTGAGTTTTCTAGAGTCAGGTGCTGAGCCCAGCAGTGCCTGTATCAATGGAACTCAGTAGAAGTGCCAGCCTCAGAGCTGTCTCTTGTCACTGCCCCTGCCATGTCCACCTGCTGCACTCTTGAGTGGACACCCTTGCCAGTAACCCGCCTCTGCTTCACCTTCTCTTCTACTGTGGTGTTTGTACTTTCTCACTTAGTTTCCTTATATAAATATCATTTCTGTTTCTGGTATTTGCTACTCAAATTGATGCATTGCACTACAAGCTGTATGTTTGTCTTCATTCTGTGGGAGCAATAGATCTTTTCTTCCTTTTTAAAAACTCAGTCATTTGACTTTTCAAGTTTCTAGTCCAGAGGCAGTGGGCGAGGGAGCAGAGAAGGGAAGTATTGTATGCGTTACATTTACATCGCTATGACCAAATACCTAACAGAAGCCACTTAAAGGGGGCAGATTTATATTTTCTTGGCTTATGTTTGAGAGGGTATAGTCCATCATGTTGGGGAGGGGGAGCGGTAGAGTTTGGCGTAGGGGAAGTGTAAGGCCAGGGCCCCTGGCATTTCCACCAACCAGGAGGAATAGACAACTCAGACAAGAAACAGGTTAGTCTGTCCCCATCAAATCCTACCCCTACTGACTTAGGCTCATCAGGTAATCTCTGCCTCCCCAAAGCTTCAGAACTACCCAAAGCAGCATCAGCTGCTGGGGACCAAGCATTTAAATACAAGAGACCATGGGAGAATATTTCGCATGTGGGTTGTAACAGGATAGGAAGCGAAAGAAGTCACTGCCACCATGTCAATAAAGATAGAGAAAAGATGAGACAGAGAGAGAGAGAGAGAGAGAGAGAGAGAGAGAGAGAGAGACAGCCTGGAGTCATCTGACAAGAGAGTCTCAATCAAGGAATTACACAGATCAGATTGATCTGTAGGCATGTCTGTTAGGGATAGTGCTGATTGCTAATTGATTTAGGAGGGCCCAGCCCACTGTGGGTAATACTATTCACTGGACAAGTGGTCCTGGACTGAATAAGAAAGCTAGCTGAGCATGGGCCTGTGAGTAAGCCAGTAAGAGCATCCGCCAGAGTTTCTGTTCCAAGTTCATGTTTGAGTTCCTGTTATGACTTTTATCAGTCATCATTGTCAAACTGTGACCTGGAAGTAAATAAGCCAAGTAAAGCCTTTCCTCCTCTAAATTGCTTCTGATCCTATAATTTATCATAGCAACAGAAAGGAATGCATAATAATATATAAACCCATGCTTAAATCGTATGCCATCTACCCCATCTGTCTGTCTGTCTGTCTATCTATCTATCTCTCTATCTATCCATCCATGTACCCATCATATTTCTATCATATATAGATGTATAATATATGATATAAATATATATCCTATATAACATATAGGATATATATCCTATATCATATATATATATAGTGTGTGTATGTGTTTTCTTTTTAATTTAGGTTGACCCTAAAACCTACCTGGCTCATTAACATGACTGAATACGATTGGAATGACATTTCTGACTTCTAGACAGTATGTTCACAGGGTGTAGAAATGAGAAAATTTCATCTGTTTGAAGAAGTGCATGACAAAATTTGTGTTTTTGTGTGTATGTGCATGCTTTAAGTGTAATCTAGGATAAAACAAGTCAAGTTGAGGAGATATAAAACATTTTGCTAAGTTCAGAAAGGTTAGAGATAATGTCTAGTACAAATGTAGGGTCTGACAAAGGGTGGGAAATTACACACACACACACACACACACACACACACACACACACACGAAATGAATGCAGTCCATGATGAACTAGAACTTGCTCAAAATACTTCACTACTAGATGTCATCAATATTTGCTTTAATTTACAGGTATGAATGCCCCCTTCATGAATTTTTAATGCAATTACACAAAGGAGGGATCCAGGCCTGTATTCCCAAATACTCAGGAGGCCCCACAAGCTCATCTGGGGCTTACCTGAGTTACAGCACAAGTTCAAGGCCTCTTCAGGCTACAGAGTTTATGGTCAACCTAAGCAACTTAGTGAAATTTCATCTCAAAAAGAAAGAGCTAAAGAATAAAAGCAGAGGGATGGATATAGTTTGGTGGTAAAGCACTTGCCTGGAGTCCCCCAGTGAGGGCTCTAGCTACAGAATGGTGAAAGGTGCCATCTCAAAATCCAAGATGGAAGGCTCCTAAGGAATGGCACCTAAGGTTGTTCTCTGACTTCAATACCCCATGAACAAATATTTGCGTGTAAACTTTGCACACACACACACACACACACACACACACTTATTTTGTCATGCCCTTGTTCAAAGGTATAAAATTATCTCACTGATACATCCTGTGAACATACTGCCTAGGAGTCAGAAATATCATTTCAATCGTGTTCCATCATGCTAATGGTCCAGGTAAATTCTAGGATCAAACTCAATTAAAAAGAGAGAACACAGACCCTGTTCCTCATAGAAGGAGGGGCTGTAGCGGATTGCACACGAGCATATGAGAAGGAACAAATTGCAAATATCCTGTCACAAAGCTTGTCCCTTACTTAAACCTCTGTTGATTCTCATGGGAGGTATGTATGATAACAGGGTCTAGAACTCTGTGGCTCCCAGACTGGTGATGCAATTCAGTGATCCTAAGGAGGGCTTTGGAACTGGAGAGATGCCTTAGTGACTCAAAGTATAAACTGCTCTTCTGGTGGAGTTCAGTTCCCAGCACCGATCTCAGTCCATCACAACCATCTACAGTTCCAACTTCAATGGGTATGGCACCCTCATCTGGCCCTCCACAGACACTGCACTAATGTGCACATACACACAGTCATACACACATACTTCTTTTAAAATTTTGAAAAATTAAATAAACAGATCTAACAATTAATTCCTTTAATTCACCATAGATGGGGAATGGAACATCATGTGTTTTCTTATATCCAGATATGCCCTTCTGTCTTGTTTGCTTATGACAGGGTATCATGTAGCCCAGAATAGCCTGGATCTCTGTATATAGCCAAGAGTGACTTTGAATTTCTGATCCCTTGCCTTCCCTTTCTGAGTGCTAGAATTATTGGCATGGCCACAATACCAGAATTATGCAGTGCTGGGGACTGAACCCAGGTGTTTGTGTAAAGCTGCATGAGCAGTGGACCAAGTGAGGTACACTCCAGCCCTTTTCTTTTCTTAGAAAAATTGACTAAAAAAACATACTTAATGACTTTTCTCAGGATCTTTAGACACTTTCTAGACATACCACAAGCCTTCCATGTAAGAAGCCTGCAAATGGCATCTGGACCTTACACAGAACATATTAAAATATTTTAATATGAGGTGGCTGGAGATATGGCTAAAAGCATTTGCTGCTCTTCCAGAGAACCAGAAGTCAGCTACCAGTACCTATGTCCAAGGACTCACAACTACCTATAACTATAGGCCCCGGGAGATCCAACATCCTTTCTGGTCCCACCTGATGAAATCCTACTGCATCCCTAAAATAGCATGAACTGTTGTGTATGTTCAAAATATAAGAGCATTTGGGGCCATTTCAGATTGAAATCACAATGTTTTGTAACTCCTTATATTGTTCTCAGCTCTGCCCAGTGCCTTTGACTCTCTGCACTGTGTCCTGAATGACACCACCCAACATCTCCAGCCAAAACCCCAAATCTTGGTCTCTCTTAAAGTTCTTCTAAAGGAGGGTTTTCCAATAATTTCAAAAATATACGTCAGTATTGATTGTCAACTTGATAGGATCTAAATACCAAATACGTGGGAGGGAAATCTCTGGGATGGTTGTGAGGGATTACCTAGACTTGGTTAGATTTGAGGCATGACTGGGGAGGAGTTATCCAGACTTAGTTCATTGAGATGAGAAGACCCATCTTAAGTGTGGGTGACAGCACTCCATGGGCTAGGGACCCCAACTGCATATAAAGCAAAAAGTGAGCTGAGCACCAACATTCAACTCTCTGCTTCCTGACTGCAGATGCAGTGTGACCAGCTCCTTGTCCCCACCAGAGTGGACTACACCTTTGAACTACACACACACACACACACACACATCTTTGCATAACTCTGTCTTAAATATTTTGTTCAGGAAACTGATGAAACTTAAAGAATTATCTTTTTGTGTCTTTCCCTTTTGCACACTGGAGAATTGAACCAAGTAGCTTTAGAAGGTTTGCTTGTATTTCTACAGTTGAGATTTGAGCCCTCCCAGACACCTGCTACTTGATCCCTCAGGGTGCCCCTGGAGGGGAGTCTTACAAGGCCATAAAGACCCATTTTTACAAGAGAAGTCTGTTCTTTGCGTGCTTCAAATGTCTTAATACTTCAAAGAGGAAACCCCCTCAAAGCTTTCTCCCCCTTCTTCTCAACATTCACGCCTGCTGCTCTATCACTATGTCACCATGCTATTTGATTTCTACATCACTGTAAACCCCCCCAGTACTTAGAGACGGAAGTTTCTCAATAAATGCTCATGAATGAATGAACGGTTGAGTGAGACACAAATAACAGGGCTTTGCAGGGAGGTCTGACGGGAATAAAGATTTACCTAACCATTTATGTTGCTGTTGACATGTCATGCTTTTTTCTCCCTTGCCCAGGAGGCCAATAACGCAAACACATGCCTTGCTATGAAAAATTCACAACCATACATTAGTGAGATACCCTGGTGACACCGCTTAGAAACTGGAAAGCCAAGGTCAATGCAAAAGCTGCCGTAAATCAAGTGTCTTTGACACTGCCTCTTCCTGTTGGGAAATCTCACCCATTTACTGTATTTGTCACCATGCCCAGTGCTTTTTATGTGAGTGCTGTGGATCAAACTGAGATTCTCATGCTCGCACAGCAAACACTCAACTGACTGAGCAACCTCCCCAATCCCATGGCAAGATACCTTATAAGAAACAGAAGGGCACACTGTTCTGCGTGGTTCAGAAAAGGATCTATGATAGCCATTCTGCTGGTTTTGAAAGAGCAAGTTTATTAAGTCTGCAGAAAGCCAAAGTAAAATAATACATTTTAAGTGATAGATAGATAGATAGATTGATAGATTGATAGATGGATGGATGGATGGATGGATGGATGGATGGATGGATGATAGACAGAGAGACAGACATCAAAGCATCATCAAAATGAGTCCTCAAAGTATGCATCAGAAATCAATTGGGGAATCTCTAGGCAGCTGGACTTCCCACAGAGACAGACATTGGTAGAACAAAAAATAGATTGAAGGTAACACCGTCAAATTGGGAGCTCACAACATCTAGCAAAACATGACTGGGGAAGTTGAGACTCTTGGCTGGATTCCACACTGCGTCTTCTCTCCCTGGCTAAACTTCCCATGGCTGAGCTTGTGGCTCTCTCTCCCGCAGCAGGCACTTTTGGGTCACAAAATAAACAATTGGTACCTCTGCTGGCAATAGTTCACCCACTTGCTGTTCTCAGGACCACAGTGTTTTTGCCCTCAGGATGTTTTCTTGTTCCCTTCCCTAGATGTCACAGAGTTGGGGGGGCATCCCATCCCTAGACATTGAGAAGCCTTAGAGGATACTTTGGGGCAAATTTGCTTGGGTCTGAAATGGGCGTGCATCCCCACTTTCAAAGTCAACTTGTAGTGAACTCAAACACCTCAAGACAGTTTGCCAATGGTGTCCATTATAGGGACAGAGGGAAGGAAGGAAACCAGGCAGAAGAGAGCAGAGCATTGGGAGAGGGGAACAAATCAGAACAAGGTTCAGTGGTGAATATTTAGGAAAAGTCCATTATGAAACCCAATACTTTGCATTCTAACCTAAAAGTGTTAACAAAAGAAAAGGGACTAAAGAGATGGCTTCGTAGTTAAGAATATTTGCTCCAGAGAGCTGATCCTGGCTCCTGCTGATGACAGTTTTGGGTGGCCTACCTGCTGATGACAGTATTGGGTGGCCTACCTGCTGATGACAGTATTGGGTGGCCTACCTGGAGCAGTACTGGAGAGCTCACCCTGGTGGTGTTCAGAAGGGAGAGCTGGCACATTGACCAGCTCAGCTACAACCCAGGTCCCAGATCCAGGCCTCTGAGTTGTCCCACCCCAAAATCTATACCATCTGCAAATGGTTGGGATTCATGAAAGGGCCAGGCCTGCTGATTCAAAGCTGCAGGAGCTCCATGACACAGGGCAACAACAGGATAACCAGGAGGAGGCCTGGTGAGGATCCAATATTGATGGTGTTACAGAGGCCAGTGACCTCAAACCTGACCAATGACTCATTGGAAAGAACACTTGCAAGTGAAGATGTGTGGACAGAAGGTTATAGTGTGGGACACACTGTGACACACTACAGCTTCCACGATGAGATGTTTTCTATACTTTGTTTTGGTTTTTGCTTGTTTATGTGCTTTTTATTTTGTGGGGAGGTTGCAAGGGCGAAGGGCAGATATGAGGGGACAGGGAGAGGAGTGGGACTGGGGTGCATGATGTGAAACTCACAAAGAATCAATTAAAAGTTTAAAAAAAAAAAAGAATACTTACTCCACAACCATACAACCATGAAGAGCAGAGTTCAGATCCCAGCACTCATGTAGTAAGTCTGCTGTCTCATGCCTATAACCTCAGATCCAAAGTGGCGAGAGCATGGGAAAGTCACTTGGAACTTGCTGTTTTGCAACATGGCTGAGGAAAACATGACCTTCAAGCTCAGGGAGAGACCCTGCCTCAAAGGACTATCCTGCCTCAAAGGAATAGGATAGATGAGGACAAACCACTCACTCTCTTATGGACTCTGTTATGTGCACATGCATGTGTACCCACATACACATGTGCACATATGCTCACACGAATATATGCACACATGAACGAATGAATGAATGTTTAAAAAGAAAGAAGCAACAGTGTCTTTAAAATGTGAGACAGTTTCAGGACCTTTGTTTTTTATATTTAAAATAATAATGAGAGTAACTCTTTCTTTTAGTGTTTTTTTCTTATATTACTAAACCTAAGCCATATATTTTCACCCCAGACAGAAGACTCTTTGATGACAAAAATGAGAACCAAAATAGTGTGGGATTAACTAAGGCATTTTAGTCATCCACATGCACTGCGTTGTAAAGAGAAGGCACTAGATTAAACCATTCCCTGCTTTAAAATTCTAAGCCTTCTTATGCAAACTGACATACTTTGAATGCTCCTCTGGTAGGAACAAGGGCAGTGATTCAGAGACTGCCTTCTTCTCTCTGTTGGGAAAACCAGCATGTCTTGCATGGTAGTATCAAGTCTACTGGGATGTACATAGATTTCATTAAGCCAACTGGGGATCAATACCAAGCACTTAAGCCTCATCCAACGACCTTGGCTGTGGAAAGAACAGAATCTAAATGTGCAGTGGGCACTTTACTGCTGATGTTCCTTAACCCTTAGTTCAAATTATTTCAAAGTATGAATCAAAACGGATAGATGTACTAGGGCATCCTAGTCATCACACTTCCCTACTTCCTTGTTAAAAGAGGAAGATAATCTTTGTGTGTGTTCATGCGGGTACATGTGTATATGCATATAGAGGCCACAGGAAAACCTCATTCTCCAGGCTCTAGTCACATGTGTGTGTCTGTGTGTGTGTGTGTGTGTGTGTTTCTATGTGTGATTGTGTGCACACGAGTGGAAGAACCCACAAAGGCCAGAGAGGTCACTGGATCCCCTGGAGCTGGAGTCAGAGGCTGTTGTGAGTCATTTAATGTGAACTGTATTCTAGTCCTCTACAGGGTCAGGTTGACTCTTACCATGAAGCCAGCCATCTTTCCAGCTCCTCCACCTTAGTTTTTGAGTCAGTGTCTCTCATTGCCTTAGAGATCAACAAGTAGGCAAAGATGGCTGACCACTAAACTCCAGGAATGTACCTGTCTCCATCTCCCCAGAACTGAGATTACCAGCGTGGGCCACCATGCCTGGTTTTGTACATAGGTGGAGATTGAACTCAGCTCCTCAAACTGTGCAGTAGGCACTTCAATGATAAAGTCATATCCCCGTACTGAAAGATAAAGATAGCTTTGTAAAGTGGAGAGAAGCCATCCTTTCTTTCTCCATCCATCCCTTAGTCTTTCTGTTTATTCCTCCCAGTGGGACTTTCTACTGAAGAACAGCTGGTGTGTGTTGTCAATCACCAAATTATTAGGGGTGACTTCTAAGACAAGAAACAAGTGTAAATGTTGCTGTCTTCCAATGACAGTCTTCTAATCATCCAGACTCTAAAAAGTGATACTAGCCTTTGGGATCCTTTCTTGGATAAATAAGAAATAAGAAAAAATATTCTTCAATCCCCCACCCTGCAAAAACAAAAACAAAAAACAAACAAACAATAAAAAACCAACCTTGAATGACATCTGAGATGTAATATCCTTATCCTACTATAGACGACGGACTGATTCATTAACCAACAAGTGCTACTGTAGAACAAACATTCAAGAATAGAGCTGGAGAGATGGCTCAGCAGGTAAAAGGGCTCTCCACCAAGCCTGACTAGCCGAGTTTGGTCTTCTGGACCCACATGGTGGAAGGGGAGGACTGACTCCAGCAAGTTGTTTTGGATTTCCATGTGTGTGCTGTGCACACATGCCTGTCTACATGCATGTATATATAAAATAAATAAATATAGTTTAAAAAGATAAGAATTCTGCTGAACCCCAAGAAATAAGAGAATGTTTCTACCGTGTGAAGTTTTTAAAGGCTCAAAATATTGAAGTAGCTGTTATCCAACGGGGACCTGGTTCTGTGGAGACACAGTGTATCCTCCATACCCCTGTGAATCTACAGCTGCATATATAAAAGGGATTGTCAGACATCCTCATCTAAGGATGAGAGATCCTCCTGTGTTTCCCTGAAACCCAGAGCAACTTTCAAGCAGTTTGTAGGGGGGGTCTCTCTGAAGTACTGAGCAGCAGACTAGATGGGCCTCCGCTTCATTGAATCGAATCCCCCAGTCACTGACCTGGAACAAGTTATGTAGCAGGCATCAGGGAGTCCTTAGGAAAATCATTCATGCCCCAAGCATAGAACAACCCACAGAGACCCAGGAGTCTCCTGTGATCAGCCTCGAAACACAAGTGCAGAACAGTCAAAATTGAAATGAGGATGAGGCCATGGCTCAGCTGATAAAGTGGTTGCCAGCTGAGCATGAGGAACTGAATCCAATACCAGCTAAACAAAGGCAAAGACAGACGCGGTAGAGCACTCTGGTCAGCCCAGTCCTGGTGTATGTTTGAGGGGTGGTGTTGGGGGAACAGATGCATGAGGCTTGCTCGACAGCCAGCCTAGCAGGATCAGGAAGTGCTGAGTCTTAATGAAAAAGTATCTCAAAAAACAAGGGTTTCATCCTGAGAGATGACACCTGAGGTAAAAGACATGTACACAACCAGTACACCTACATGCATGCATGCATGCATGTACGCGTGCATACACACACACACACAATCATGCACAGAGACACAGACACACAGGCACACACACACACACACACACACACACACACACACACACACACACTAAACAAAATGAAAAGACAACCTACAGGAAAGAAGTGTTAAGTTCAACGGGAAAGAATGGGGATGCTGATTCTGGTAATCTGAATGCCACAACATACTGTTGTCACGGCATATTGACTTGTTCATTTATTTGAGAATTAGTAATGAAACAGAGGACTTAAGATTTTAGTCTGATGTACAGTCTTCTATGACCTCGTGACAGTGATGCCACTTGTCAGAAAGAGAAAGACCAGGAGGTGGAGAGTTGGCTCAGTTGTAAAAGAATGCTTTCTGATCTTATAGAGGAACTGAGTTCAGTTCCCAGCACTCACACTGGGTGGCTCACAACTGCCTGTACCTCTTCCAGCCTCCGCAGGTATCCGCACTATAGGGTGTATCCACACACAGAGACATGAAGGCATACACATAACTAAAAGTAAGTCTAAAAGAAAAGAGAAAGAAAACCAGAATTGAATACCTTTTGTATATCTGTGCCACAGCACATTAAGTGTACTTGACCTGAGCCTGGTAAGTGCACTTGACCTGAGCCTCCTGGTTGTGTGTGTCTATGGCCTGCATGGAAGTGTGCAGGATCCAGGAATGGTATACAGATACTTTAATGCTTTAGAAAAACTACCACAGAAATTAGAGAGTCTGTATCCTGTCTTCCTACTGATCCTAGATGGCTCCTCTTATAGTTCCATACTTTTCTTCAAGTCCTTCTTTTATTTTTAAGTGTGTGTGTATGTGGTTGTGTGTGTGTTTTTGATTGTAAGATTTTGTGTGTGTGTGTGTGTCTGCACATGACTCCAGTCCCAAAGGAGGCCAGAAAAGGGCCTCAAACCCCCTGGAACTAGGGTTAAAAGTGATTGTGAGCTGCCCTAGTTGAGCGATGGGAACTGAACTCAAGGCCTCTAAAAGAGCAGTATACACTTTTAACCACCGAGTCACCTCTCCAACCTCCAGGATACTCAGACTGTGAACTGTGCTTCAATGCAGGTAGTCCCAGAAATCTGCTTCCTCCACTAGGTCATGCCTCCCAAAGATTTCACAACTTCCCAAAACAGGACCAACAGCTGAGAACCAAATGTTCAAACACAAGAGCTTACAAGAGATATTTCACAGGTAAGCCACAATATGATATACTTGCATCCCAAACAGATATAGAATTAGCATCACTGCAAACACATAGTAACTTCTTACTTTCTGGGAGACATGAAGGCCCATTTTTAAAAATATACTGTGTGACAATGTCTAGACTTCTCTATAAGAAGCTAGACTGAATGTATAAGGACAAATAAAAAAAATCTTGAATAGTTAATTGAATGCCTGTAAACAGACTCCCCAGTGAAGTTAGATGTAATAGAGAAAAAAAGCCATGCATGACCTGGTTAATATGTGAGATCACTGTAAGGATTATGGCATCATTTCTGTGCATGACATATGAGAATTTTATAGGTAACAGTGAAAAAAGAGCCTAGGAAGTAAATTTTCTTAGCCTTTTTAAAATATTCATATATGTTATGTTTGCATTCATGTGTGCATGCATAGTGTATCTCTCTGTGTGTGTGTGTGTGTGTGTGTGTGTGTGTGTGTGTGTGTGTGTCCCCACCCTATTTCCATTTCTGCTGCTGTGATAAAATACACTGGCAAAAATCAGCTTTGGAGACAAAGGGTTTATTTTAGGTCCCGATTCCAGTTTATAGTCCACCATTGTAGAAAAATCATAGCAATGGGGCTCAAAGCCGCAAGTTACATCAAGTCCATAGTCAAGAGTAGAGAAAATGAACACATACGTGTTCATTTGCTTGTTTGTACTCATCTTGATTTCTCCGCTCTTACGCAATTCAGGACTCCCTGCCTAGGGAATGGTGCCTCCCCCAGTGGGCTGAGTCTTCTTCCCACACCAATTAACTCCTTGGCACAACTCCCCAAAGGTCAACCAAGTGTAAAACAGTCTCTCTTCCCTCATTGAGACTCTTTCCCCAGATAATTCTAGGTTTTTACCAAGTTGATAATTAAAGGTAAGCATCACAGTGTGTGTGGGAGGGGCGCACATATGTGTGCAGATGTGCATGCACATATGTGCACAGGTGTGCATGCACACATGTGTGCAGGAGTGTATGCATGCCCATGCTCTGTGCTGGATGTCCTGTTGGATCACCCTCCACTCTATTCCTGTGAGACATGGCTTACCATTTAACTTAGATCTAACCTGACATCCAGCAAGCTAGAGTTATTCTGTCTCCACCACGCACAGATCTGGAATTATATCTGTGCATGGTGACATTCAACTTTTTACCTGGGTCTTGGAGATTGGAACTCAGGTTCTGATGCTTGTTCAGCAAGAACCCTTACCCTCTACGTTATCTCCCTGGGCTTCCTGCTTTTCATTTATCGCGGCCTTTCATTGGTAGCATTTGCAACTCTCGCACGGCAAACACCTCATTCAATCTCAGAAAGCTGCAGGTGGGCACAGGCATTCATGTGTTCCAGAAGCTATCAGGCTGATTTTGAAAACACCCTTAGAACGAGTCCCATTTTATCCAAGTGAATAATAGCATTTCCCTTCTGTAAGCAAAACCATGATATATAGGCAAACTCCACGTTAATTGGATAAACCAGTGGCAAAGCCCCAGAAGCACAATTAACTTTCATGTGAAATACTCCCAGCTGAAATCCTGGAAACTTGCATGTAATTAGTACTCCCTTCCAGCTCTCCAAAGTATAAAATACAATACATTAGGGCTTGTAACACTAATATTGCCGAGAACACAACTAGCGTGGGAAGTCTAATTTGCCACCAATATGCAGACGGTGGTCTAGTTGGTGAATTCTTTGATCTGTTTGGCTAATTGTTTTCAGCGTGATTTACAAACCCTACACCAGGTGAGGCAGTGGAACAGCACATGGAATCCCCAATGCTGGACTGCAGTAAGTTACTAAAATGTAGATTTCAGATTCGGAAGCAACACTAGTGATTATGGGAGGCTTCCTGTAAAGGGTTTGCCCCACAAAAAACAAATGGGGACCTGAGTTTCATCCCCTGAGGACCATTAAAATACAAAACAAAACAAACATAAAACTGGTGTGTCGGTGTGTCCCTGTAATCCCAATGGTGGGAAGCAGAAACAGGCAGATCCCGGGGGCTCCCTGGCCAGTCAACCCTGGCCTACTCAGTGAGCTCCAGGCCAAAAGAGACCCTGTCTTAGAAAACAGGGTATATGCACCCCAGGAAGGACATCCAAGATTGATCTCTGGCCTCCACATTGTGTATGTGTGTTCAAGAGTGCACACCCCCCCACACACACACACACACTCAGAAACTCAAAAATCTTCCTTCTTTTTGTGTCAAAATACCTAACTGAACAGCTTAAGGGAGGAAATGTTCATTTGGGCTCACAGTGTCAGGAGGTATACCATGACAAGAGTACATACCAGGAGCTCTGTGATGGTGAGAGCAAGTGGAGGACCTAACTGTAACCTCATTACATATTAGCTGAACTAGGAAGCAGAGAATGGGACTGGAAGCAGCACTGGGCTATCCTTAAAGATTTGGCCCTGGAGATCTAACTATACCACCTCTTCTATTTCTATTTCTATTACTATAATACACTACCCTGAGGGAAAAAAAAGCAATTTGGGAAAGAATGGGTTTTATTTGGCTTATAGTTCCAATTTACAGTCCATCACAGCAGAGAACTCATGGCAGGAACTTAAAACAGCTAGCATAATCACATCCTCAGGCAAAAGCAAAGAGTAATGAATGTGTGTATGTTTGCTAGTATTTAGGTGATTTCCACACTTGATTTCAGGAACCCCTGCCTAGGTAATGGTGCTGCCCACAGTGGGCTGGGCCTTCCCACACCAATCAGCTTGAGACAATCCCCCACAGACATGCCCACAAGTGAACCCAGCCAATCCCTCCTGGAGACTCTCTTCTTAGGTAATTCAATATTGGGTCAAGCTGACATTAAAGCTAATCTTCACACCAGCCAAGCTCAATATCCCCCCAAACAACACCACCAGCTGAGGATATATTAGGCTGTGGGAAACATTTTACATTCAAACCACAAGGACACCCTTACTGTCCATTCCTTAGCATCAGTCCTGGTGCACCATAATTCATTCTAAACAACTTGCCGATGACAGAGTTACCTGGGCTGCATCCCCAGAGACCAAATCTTCAGGTTGGATAGACCTCTGAAGTTTCCATTAAAAATAAGTAAGTAGTGGCTGGGGAGATAGCTCAGAGGATAATCACCACCAAAAAAAAAAAAAAAAAGCCAGAGGATCTCAGTTTAGACTCCCAGAATCCACGCTGGACAGACACAGCAGCTGCCCTTAGTTCCA
Organism: Lophiomys imhausi; assembly: GCA_907164525.1. Taxonomy (NCBI): domain Eukaryota; kingdom Metazoa; phylum Chordata; class Mammalia; order Rodentia; family Muridae; genus Lophiomys; species Lophiomys imhausi. The sequence goes on from CAJQZJ010032849.1 coordinate 1,934,017, forward strand.
GCACTCAGGCATAGAGATAGGGCACACTACACTATCTGCAGTCAAGTAATCTTTGGGTTCAGTGAGAGACCTGTGACCTCAAAAAACAAAGTGGGGTGAGACTGTCATGTTCAGGCCTCTGCATGCATGTGCACACATGTATATTCACACACATACATGCATAAATATGACATATAAAGTCACAGTAAGAAAAAAGTAAAGGAAGTCAGTGCTTTCCCGTTGGACTGTATTTTCGACAGATATCATTTTGAATGCCACTATTTTGTAATGCAATGATACTTGAGATCAAATAGTATCCAGGACCATCTACTCAATACATCCCTATTGACTGACCAGTGGGCATGGAGTCTGGAGTCTCCTAAAAGTATAAGCTGCTCTATTTCTGGCTTGAATAGTGTCAGTTGACAACAATTATTGGTAAGAGACTGTCTTAGTCCATTTTCTATTGTTGTAGCAGAACTAGGAGTTTTAAGAACATAGACACAGTGTCCACTTGACTGCTTCTGGGTCATCTTTGGTTATGTCACAAGATGGCAGATGGCATCATGTTGGGAACACATATGAACGAGTATGTGGCAACATAGAAGCTGAGGGAAAGATACAGGGGCAAGATCAATTTTACAACAACATCCTTCTATTTAAGGAGCTAAACCAGGATCTCAAGATAACTATAGTAGCCCCTTCCAAGGGGTAGGGTCCTCAATAACTTAATTGTAACCATCCTGACAAGAATGAAGATGTGGACAGATGTTTTTCACTGCCTCTTGTTTGTTTAATTCTGGAGGGGTGGCTAAGCCTGGATGGTTAGAGCTGTCAGGGATCAGGCTCTGACCCTTACAATTTCAATGATGTAACTGCTTTCCTTAAGCCTTGACTTTTCAAGGTTCCACGTTTTAATACCGCCACATCCAGCAATGTGATGTTGCTGAATATTCACCATAATATTCAGCAAATATTATCTACTTGGCAGGTGTAGAGTTACCTAGGAAAAGGGTCTACCATCGTGGTTGCGAGAGATTTCCTTGATTGTGTTCGCTGAAGTGAGAAGATACACTCTAAATGTGGGTGGTACTATCCTGGAGGCTGAGGTTCTGGACCAAATTTAAGGGAGGACCAGCATTCAACTCTGTCTGCTTCCTGACTGTGGTTGCAACATGATCAGGTAGCCTCATGTTCCTACCACCATGTCTTTCCTGTCTGAAGCCATGCCTTCTGTGCCACCATAATGGGCTATATGATGTTTGAAGTGTAAGCCAAAATAAACCCTTCCTTCTTTTGCTTTGTTGGGTGTTTTGTTTCAGTAATGTAAAGTAACTAATACAGACTCTATGCTTCCCACATAGGAAACTTTGAGGGACAATATACAAATCCTACCCAGATTGTGCCAGAGAGCTTAAATAGCTGCATCTGGATTCAGTAGAAGAGGATGTGGGAGCTGATTAGTGCTGTTTACCCTGGTATAGATGAGGTCACCCTACCTACAAGCATGTGGCACTCTCAATAAGAAAGGTATGTTCTCTGGATTCCACTCTATAGCTTTTAGTTTAAAATGATTGGCAACAGGGTCAGAGGAGATCAATCAATAAAGTCTTTATTGAAAATGTATGAAGAGCTGAGTTAAGATCCACAGCACAAATGTAAAAATCCAAGGGCATGGTTATTACCCCCAAAACAAAGAGGAGATAAGAGGATCTTTGGAGTTCATTGGCGAGCTAGCCCAATCAGTGAGCTCCTGGTCCAATGAGAGACTCTGCCTAAAAAAAAAAAAGAAAAAAAAATCAGGTGAAGAGCGACTGAGGGAGATACCCAACATTGACCTGTATCCTTCACATGCATACACACATGGTTATGCATGCACAACCCATATTAACAAGTAAACACACATATACCACAAAAACATGCACATGGACACACACCAAAGAGACTGACATCAATAGTCTAGTTCATATATGAACTTGATATGAAATTGTTCCAAGGAAAATGACAAACAGTTTAAAGAGCTGAGTGTTGATACAAGGCCTCATGCTCAAGAGTAGACAGTCTCTTGAGGCCATAAGATTCAATGCCAGACAGAGCATGGTGGGAGTCCAGAGCCCCAAGATAAAGAAAAGGATTTCCATGTGCCCAGAAGAGCAGAGAAGTCTGTTTTAAGGCTTTTTGGAGAGGAAATGGGGAGCCTTATAGTGTGAGTTAGGTATGGGACTTAGAATGTGGAAGAGGTATGGACAAAGTGCATATTTAGTTAGGATTTATTCACTATATGGACAGACTGTAGATGTCCCTAGCCCTGGAGTCTGGCAACTTGAGATCTCTAAGCTTCTTCATCCTCTGTCACTCTTCTGAAATCTGGACACAAAGGAATCTATGTACAAATTCGTAGATGGGCTATTTGTCTCCCTGTAGCAACAGTGATCTCAAATCCAACTATGATACCAGAGATGGAGCTGAAGCTGAGCTCCATTTGAGCAACATCTGGTCTGAGATTTTAGCATTTGTTTCCTGATGTCCCAGTACCTAGGTTTTCCCAGTAAGGATGTTGTGTGACATGATTCCTCAGGAGATGTAAATTAATGTCTGCTTACCCAAGGTAGGAAACCTAAAACAGACCACAGTATGGATACTACCAAAGTCCATTCAACTCAGTGAACCAAATGAGTTTTATTGAGGTTATTTATAGGAGTTTGGATGAGGTACTACTTACAGGAGCAGGGATGACTCAAAGACAGCTGTGTCATCAAAATCCAACCCCATTATAGGTGTCATCTCATGAAATCTGGAAACCTAGAGCTCTCTGCATGACCTGCAGGCAGCTGGGCAGGTTGGAGAGTGTCTCTTCTAAGCAGTTTGGTTGGTTTGAGCCTTCTCCAGGCTGTTTGATTGTATGAGAGTGTCTTTCAGCAATCTTTACTACTTATATAACCTTAGAGAGGGAGGAGCCTCATAAAGCTGTTCAGTTTCAGAGACTTCCTGAGGCTTCTGAGTTGTGTTTTTCCAAAATTGTATTGTTCTGTTCTGTTGCTATATCTTTATATCCTTTCCTCTCCTCTCCTTTCTCCCCTTCCTTCCCCTCTTCTCTTCTCTTCTTTTGAATTCTCTTCTCTTCTCTCCTCTTCTGTTTGATACAGGGTCTCACTGTTTAGACCAGGCTGGCCTGGAACTCACATAAATATGCCTGCTTCTACCTCCCAAGTGCTGGGATTAAAGGTGTGTGCCACCATATCTGGTCATACCTTTTTTTTTTTTTTTTTTTTTGGTTTTTCAAGAAATGGTTTCTCTGTATATCTCTGGCTGTTCTGGACCTGCTTTGTAGACCAGGCTGGCCTCGAACTCACAGAGATCCGCTTGCCTCTGCCTCCCAAGTGCTGGGATTAAAGGTGTGCGCCACCACTGCCCGGCAAGACAACATCAGACAGGTGTGAGCTGCTGTGTTGGGGTGCTGGGACTCAAACTCATGACCTTCGGAAGAGCAGCCAGTGCTCTTAACCACTGAGCCATCTCTCCAGCCCCCATACTTTTACAGTCTTAATGAGCCCCACTTTAGATCTTCCTGAGTCTTAATGGGCTTTTCAGAGGAAACTGCTACACAGTAAGGATGATTGGCAATGTTTGTCAGGCTGCTTGTAAACACAGCCTGATTATCCCCTAGCTTATGCCTACCAGTTAGTTGTAGTTCAAGCCAACAATATCACTACCTTGATAAACAGGTCTAGCCTTCCAAATGTTGACTGTCTGCTTACTAATAGGACATGATATCTTCCCAACTTAATGCATGAGACAGTTTTGAGACCCACAGAAGCGGGTGAACATAAAGAGGCTTTATAAATGCAGAAGCTTTATGCTTTTTAAGTGGAGTGCTGTTTTTGTCAGCATATTGTCAAACATTAGCACTGTTTTCCCAAGACTACAGGTGCTTGAGCAAGTAAGCAGATATGTGCATGTCTTCTTACAAAATTCAAAAATACCAAACCTGTCTTCTCATAATGATATCAAGGCTTCTTTTGTTATCAGAACAAAGGCTTGCTCAAAGCCAGGATGAGGGGAAGGCAGGCTTGCCTGGTGTTCAAATATCTTTAGTAAACAAATATCTACCTCTGCCTTTCCCTGCCACCTTCATCTTGAGGCACAATAGAAAGATGAGAAAATCATGGAGGGGTGGGGAACATATGAGAAGGGAAAGGAGCCTCTCACCCAGGAATCAGGTAGCATCCTCTCACCAGGAAGGAAACAAGAATTCCAGCACAGCTGTCAACTACTCAAGCCCCTTCCCCCTTCCCTAACTGTAAACCTGGAATTTCCTAGGAATCTCACCAGAGGCCCCATTCACAGGAAAAGGGCCCCCTCCCTTAATCCTCTTGCCCAACTCTAGTGGCTCCTAATTTTTACCTTATCAGACTGTAATTTGACCCAAGGTATCTATAGAGATGCCCTATAATCTCACTCATAAAAAGAGAGAAAACTGGAACAGGCAACTTAGCCATACTTTTGAGATGCAATTTGAAAGTTAAAAAAAAAAAAAAAGAAAAGAAGAAAGTCCCAGAATGGTATAGATGACCATCTGAGCTAAGACAAGGAGCTGTGTGTGCCTCTACCGCACTTGAGTATATATTTCTGAGAACCTCTTTTTATATTTCCCTAACACTCATACTTAAAGCCTATATTAAAGTATCTTAAATAAAATCTCCACCTCGGATTCATACCAGACTTGTCCTAATTCTTTCCTCTTGAGGAAGCCACCATTCCTCTTTTGGTCTAAGCTGAGATCTCTTAAAGATGAGAGGAATTTCTTGAACTTCTGGAGCTGAGTCTCTATTCTCTCTCTAATGATTATCTCGAACACCAGACTTGGTCACTGATTGAAATTCAACTGGCCTGCCATTCAATTTAACCTTATTTCATAGAACTAAGCAGATTCAGATGACGGCTTGGCCTAGGGGCTCACACTGACCCCTCTTATTTTGCACTGAAGATACTTAATTTCCCAAAGGTTAGATGATGGCACAGACCCTAATTTGAAGGCATACTTTAAAACTATTTATTTATGTTTATATTAATATCTTTACCCACCTTCCAATCCACCAACCCAAGGTACAGGAGAAAGGATATTAATAGAGATAGAAGATGTAGACCTCTTTAGTCATAGGTCCTTGTGGCAATTCATTGGGATTCCAGCAGACCAGCCTTAAAGCATACACTGGAATAGGTATCAGCAGCAATAGGAACACAGCAATCAGCAGTACTGGCAGTGGATATCCATCTCCAGTATCAGTAGCAAAAGGGATGCCAGTTGCTGCACCCCGCTTGGGGCTGCAGTCTTCAGCTTGTCCTTGGCCGTGATCAGCAGCATCTCTAGGCAGCAGAAAGTTTCAGAAAACCATTGTTTAAAGTATTTCAAAGTGAAGCAATGATGAGAAGCAATGCCAAGAAAAAGCCCCTCCCCCTTTCCTGAGCCTCCATTTATACCCCCTAAAAATCCACACAAGAATGTTTTCCAAAATTGGCCAACCTCACACCCTCTGCATGAGGAACTTCCTGTTGACCAAGATCACATGCTCTCCAAGGAGTCTGTCCATCAAAGGATGTAAAGAATGTTCTCCATACATAACAGTTTCTGGCTGGCATAACATCACATGCTCTACCATCAGGATGTTTTCATGCCCCTCTCACGAGTCTGTTTTTCAGTGGTGGACAAAGCACCCCACCACCCATTCTTGGGACCAGAACAAAAACCACATTCATTCAACACAACCGTGTTCCTAAAGAAATCAAAACTTCCACCACGCTAGTTAGACTGAAAGACACCAGATTGTAAACTGGTTGAGTGACAGGTTTCTTTGTTCAGAATCCCCATAAGGGTGAGGAGTAAGCCTTGCCTATCTCCAAGGCTTACAGTAATTAGCATTATATTTTATATGCTTGATGAACTCAACACCTGTTCCCTGGGCAAACAAATGTCTGTTGTAATGAATGAACCTTTCATATTAATGAACCTTTATGATGAATCAGGGCTACTTATTCTAAAAACTAAGACATACCTTGGTGTCATGGCTCATGACTGTAACCTCAGTGCTCAGGAGAGTGAATAGAAGGATTGTGACAAGTTCAAATCCAATCTGGGCTAAGTACTGAGTTTGAACTCAGTGTAAGGCTACAATGTCAGACTGTTACTGGACTGGGAGCCCCAGTAACCCCAAAAAGCTAGGATTAATCATCCATCCTCAAAACACCAAGAGGAAAGTTATGGTTAAAAGCAGAGAGAAGAGGTTATTGAGGACTCACTGAGAAGAGGGACAAATAAAAAGGTCCTATGCCCCCTAAGCTCACCTCTAGGCACAGAAATCGGTTTAAATAAAGGGTGTGAGTTACGAATAACTCAACATACTGGCTAAGTGTGGCCCCACTGAACCACCACAACTGAACCATCATTGTCTCTGCTCCTGTCTCTCCTGGAAGGTAGTCTGACAAGTTGTCAGAAAAGTGTGAAATCTCTTCCTGGAAGACAGCTTCTCCCTCTGGCTTGCTCCAGGCTTCCACCTTGTTCTTCTCCCAGCATGAGATTCCTGCAGAATTCCAATTTCTTGAGGACCTTTGTGTTAGCAGTCTGGTAGCCAAAAGCACTCCTTTCTCTTTAGAATAAAATACTCTCTGTCTTGACAGGGTGATTACAAGACTCAGTCTCAAAAAGAAAAAGAAAATTAAAATGCATGCACATGCGTGCATGTCTATTTGTGTAAATACATGAAGTGCAGCACATTGGTAATTCCACATTACCAATGAGTAAAGATGCAAATACAGAAATAATGTCCTTAGAGGTCCTAGCTAGAAAGCATTCTGCTTAGGATGTGAGCCTACAGGCTACATTGGGCACACTGTTTACACCTCAAATATGGCTTTTATTTTCTTTGTTTTATGGTGGTGGCAGTGTTTGTGTGTGTGTGTTACTAAATATGAAACCAGGGCATATACATGCTAGGAGAGTGCTCCATTGCTAAGCCACACCCCCAGCCCCTTACTAGGGAATTCTAGGCAGGTACTCTACCACTGAGCCACACCCCCAGCCCC
>CAJQZJ010032849.1:1971097-1993616 GCA_907164525.1 Lophiomys imhausi
CTGAGCCACACCCCAGCCCCTCACTGGGGGATTCTAGGCAGGTGCTCTACCACTGAGCCACGCCCCCAGTCCCTCACTGGGGGATTCTAGGCAGGTGCTCTACCACTGAGCCACACCCCCAGCCCCTCACTGGGCGATTCTAGGCAGGTGCTCTACCACTGAGCCACACCCCTAGCCCTTCACTAGGGGGTTGGAGGCAGATGCTCTACCTTTGAGTGACATCTCCATTCTCTCACTGGGGGATTCTAGGCAAGCACTCTACTGCTGACTTATAGCCCCAGTTTTTTGTTTACTTTTCAATTTGAATCGGGGCCTTACTAAGTTGCCTGGGTTCGCCTAGTATCTGCTGTGTGGTATGGATTTACACAAACCTGCAACAATCCTCCTACCTCAGCCTGCCAAATATTGGGATTATAGGCATGCCTCCACCATACCTAGCTTTCTCTACTTGGTGAATCTTATTTTAAAAATAAATAAAAAATAAACTCCCTGTGTGCTACTACCAACATGAAGGGAGAAACTGGCACTGGGGCGGGGGAGGGGGGAGGGGGGAGGGGGAGGCCTTCAGTTTCAATACTAATTCTGAACAACTTTAGCTTATCCAACATGAACTTCTGATCAAGGCCTTAGATGCTGATTCATTAATTTTAATGAATAGCTACTTCACTCCTTGCTAAGAAGGCCAGACATTATTTCTGAACAACAACAACAACAACAAAAAATCCTTGGAAAACTAAAAAAAATTTAAAAAAAATGCATGGCAAATTAGGGCCAAATTGGGGGAAAAATCACTTTGGAATCTCTGGTTTTCTCAAGTCACAATTTATAATCTACATTTCAAGGTCAATTGACCCACTTGATGGCCAATTTGGGGACAAAGAAAGAGCTACAAGAAAGAATTATAAATGGACATCAGGGCTTCTGACACCAAGCAGACCTTAACAGCCACAGTCCAGTGAATCTGTAATGATCTTGGGTCGCTCTAAAAAGCTCAGGTCACAGGGAGCCCTCTGTGAGCAGGGACTGTTGATTTAACACCAGCCTGGTGACATCCATTCTGCTTCCTCTGTGGGCAGAATTTAAATGTGGACATGTGGCACTAATGAGCTGTAGGGGTGGGTGAGAACGTGAAATATTTGTGGAAACATGACCCTTCTCTTCAGTCAAGGGCCCAATTTTCGATTCGAAAGCATTCATCCTTCTTTAAGTAATCTGTCTTTACCATCTAATGGAGTAGGGTGCAGGGAGGCACGACTTGGGGTGAGCATTTGCATTCGTGGGAAAATGGCTTAGAGATACCTCCCACATTGGATTGTCATTTGTAGAAATGGAGGTGGACATTTAAGGAAAGATATCTGAAGAAAGTTCTTACAGAATTCACAAGGTACAAATGGTCACAGTGGGTTCTGGTTTGAATGTGAAAGGCCTAATACCCTGGTACTTGTTTTTAACTGTCAACACAACCTGGAAAAGCCTGGGAAGAGAGTCTAATGAAAACTTAGAATCAGGTTGGCCTGTGGATGTGGACTGTACTGATCGCTAATTGATGTTGAATGTTCAACCCACTGTGGGTGGTCCCGTTTTCTAGATGGTTCTAATAGTATGTAAAGAGAAAAAGCTAACTGGAAGCAAATAAGCAAAGATGCGTTTTATGCACTCTTGGGCAGTGGATGTGATGTGACTAGCTGCTCGGGTTCCTGCCTTGATTTCTCTGAAGCGACAAACTTGGAATTATGAGACAAAATTTGTCCTCTCCTCTTTTTTTCTTTGTTTTCTTTTCTTTTTTTTTTGTATTAGTTAGAGTTTCATTGCTGTGGAGAGGCATTATGACCAAGGCAACTCTTATACAGGAAAACATTTAATTTGCGGCTGACCTATGACCATTTCAGAGGTTTAGTCCATTATTATGGGAGACATAGAGGCAAACAGGCAGACATAGTGCTGGAGAAAGAGTTGGGTTCTACATCTTGATCCAAAGGCGGCAGAAGGAGATTATATCACTGGACATAGCATGAGCATAGGAGATCTCAAAACCAACCTCCACAGTGATACTCTTCCTCCAACAAGGCCACACCTCCTAATAGTGCCACTCCCTATATCCAAGCATTCAAACTCATGAGTCTGTGGGAACCATACCTATTCAAACCACCACACTTTTTATCAGGGCATTTGTAATGGCCACAGAAATAAAACTTGGAAACTCCCAACAGGCTTCGATGTCTGACCACTTGAGGCCCTGATGGTATTCTGTTACAGGAGGTTGTAAAGCCTTTGAAACACAGAGCTGAGTTGAGAAAACTGGGACACTATATTGAAGATTAGACCTTCTTCAGAGTCCCCTAGGGAGAATGTTTCATCAAGGTGTAAAGATGAAGCTGACATTACCACTGTGCCTCCCTGCCATGAGTACCTTCAAATTGAGCCCAAATAAACCATTCCTCCTTTGGGTTGGTCTGGTCGGAGCAGTGAGAAAAGTAACTAACATGTATCCATTTGAACATTAATTAATCTCACACATTATGGTTAAGAGAAGCCACAACTTTTTCTGAGTATAGAAAAAGGCCCATCTACAAAAATGGGGTAAATGTTTACCTGGATATCCAAATATGAATTCATTAGAGTAATCCTAGAGTGTTGAGCCAGATGTCAACTTGTCTTTTTAAAATTTGTCTCATGACTGTATCATGGTTGTAAGCCGTCTGTTGTATCTAACCATTCCCTAAATGTCTAAGGACTCAAGTAGATGTGGTTTCATTAATCAGGGACGATTATCAGATCGTACTACCAAAATTTCCATTTCTAGGTATTTGAGTTTAGGTAGTGTATTAATTATTTGCCTTGTAGCAGTTACAAGATATTGTAAAGGACAAAGGATTTATTTTGGCTCACAGCTTAAAAACGGATGTGACTGGCCTTGTTTCAATAGGTTGACTTGGCACCAAGAGCATAAGTAGCTGGTCACAGTGCACCTGTAGTCAGGAAGCGGAGTGAACAGGAAACGGGCTAGGCTGTAAAACTTCAAGGTCTACCCCTGCAACCCACTTCCTCCAGCAAGATCCTACCTTCCAAAGACTTTGAAATCTTCCGAAAAACAGCGCCACCAGCTGGGGGAAGATGCTTCAAACACATGAGCCCCGTGGGAGACACTTCTCATTCAGTCCACAACAGTAGGTGTTGGGATGCGGAGATTGCTCAATAGATAAAGAGTTTGCCACACTCACATAAAAATAGGAGAGTCCCAGAACCCATGTGAAGCTGGACGTAGAGGCGGATGCCCATCATCCAGAGCTCCTGCAAGGACCTGGGAGGCGGGGACTAGAGAATCCTCAAAATCTCAAAGACCAGCCAGTCTGTTGGTGATCAACACCCGACCCTGCTGCAAACAAGAGGGAAGATGAGGACCAAACATAAAGGTTTGCCTCCAACCTCCACACGTGCACACAGCAGCACAATCGTGCACACGCCTACTCACAAAGATTTCTTTTTAAAAATAAGAGATGTAAAGAGGCTCAATGTTGTCACTGGTTAGATGGAAAAGGAAAACAGTTGTGGAAGGCACGTTGTCTTTCGTGATAAACTAGTTGATTTCTCCTTAAGAGAACACAGTGTCTGTACATGGAAAACGATATGCCTGGCATCGGACAGGATGGAGGTCTTTAACCACAGTCCAATGCTGATTCAAACTGTTGGTCCATTTGGTTCTTCTTCTTTGCGTGTTTGTGTGTAGTGTGTGTGTATTCCTGTGTGCAAGCATGCACAACTCACAATGTGTAGTTCAGTTGTTTAATTCGTAGACTGTTTTGTTGCTCACTACTGTGTCTGGCCAGCAAGCTCCCTGGGATTCTCCTGTCTCAACTTCCTGTATCCTGTTAGGAATTCTAATATTACAGATGTGTGTACCCAGCTCTTATGTGGTATCTGAACTCAGGCCCTCATGCTTAAGTGCTAAGCACTTTACCCCTTGAGTTTCATGTTCAGCCCTGGGTTTCCTTCCTCTTACGCTATGTCTGTCTAGCTGAAGCACCCAGTCCCTTGAGATGTCATATAATCTGCCCCTGACCCCAGAGCCAAGCCTGAGCTTTGTATTGAACCCCACAGTTGAGTCTTCATAGAGGTGCATGTTCAGCCACATGCTCACACTTGTCCCTAATGCATTGTGACACCCTATTACTACAGTGCCTTTATGAGCTTCAAGGGAAATTACATTTTAAATTATAGCATACAAGTATAATGGAAAATCTAATTGTAGCAATGACAGTTTATTTATCAATCATTTATCATTTTGATTTATAGGGTGCCCAACTTGATTTAAAAGGAGCTAATGTTTAAAAATTTCCCAGGCACCCATGGGACTAAATATACAAAGAAATCAACAAAGTGAATTACTCCTGCTTTTTTTCCCCCCTGGGTCCCTTTGATCACCTTTCTCACACCCAAGGCTGAAGCTGGGAAATACAACCACGCTGATCCAAAGGACTTCCGATACAGCATCTGAGATCCTTTGATATCAAATTTATTTCGTTTAGAAGTTGGCAGCTGGAAAGTGTCAGTATTCACACAGAACTCAAGCTCAGCCATTTAAATATTTCCACATCCCAAACTGCACAGAGATGCAGGCGTTAAGGGCTAAAAAGGACTTTCATGAAGATCTGATTTCCACACCTCCAACCCCGTTTTGGTTCTAACGAGCGTGTCTTGTGTAGGGAATAGGTATGTGAAACACACTGCCATGTCTGACTTTATACATTAGTGCTGGAGATTCAGACGCAGGTTCTCATCTGTAATGGTAAGCATTTTATTGTCTTAGCCATCTCCCTAGTCCCTAGGGCGTCTTTAAGGCATCTTTAAGATTGACTCGCCGGGCGTGGTGGCGCACGCCTTTAATCCCAGCACTCGGGAGGCAGAGGCAGGCGGATCTCTGTGAGTTCGAGGCCAGCCTGGTCTACAAAGCAAGTCCAGGACAGCTAAAGGATATATAGAGAAACCCTGTCTCAAAAAAAAAAAAAAAAAGATTGACTCAAAGAATCTGCAGTTGGAAGACCTTTAGCTCTGAGAAAGCTACCATCCTAAAAGTTCACTGGGCAGTAAGCAAAGGTCTTCCTCTCTGCCAGTCCTCTGTGATTCCTTCTTCAACCTCCCAAATGCTGGGGTTATAGGCAGGAGACACTGTGCTTAGATTGGGGGTGGGGGTCAAAAATACATGTTTCAAATTCCAATGCTTGGCACCAGATGATAAGGATATCCTAAGCTCTTGTGTGACCTGTTGAATAAATGTACAAGTGAATAGATAACTGTAAGATCTAGCATCTGTGTTAGGGATGTGGCGTCAGTTGATAGAGTCTTGCCTAGCATGCATGGTGCTGTGGGTTGGATCGCCAGTCTCTTGACACAGCCTGGATCTGATAAGTAATCTCAACTGAGGAATTACCCAGATAACATTAGCTGTGAGCATATCTATGGGGAACTATCTTGATTCTTAGTTGATGATGGATTGCACGGTCCACTACAAGCACCATTCCCTGGACAAGTGGTCCTGGGCTATAAAAGAAAACTAGCTTGGGATGAACCTGAGCCTTCAGTCTAACAAGCAGCATTTTTCCATGGTTCCTGCTGTACTTCTTGGCTGTGAATTCCCCGTATAGGATAATACCGCTGCTGCGTGGAATAGCAAACAGTCCTGCCCTTAGGCTCCTGTCTTAGCTCCCTGTCCTGATTTCCCCAGAGAGGGAATGTCGTGGGGAGCAAGTATACTCTTGTATGAATGAGCATTCATGACATGACCATGACCTATGTCAATGGCCCCAATTCCTCAGACCCATGGGAATGGCAGGGACTTCCTCTGGTAGGAGTAAGTAAGTACACGGACAGTGTGTGCAAACAGTACCAACAACAGCTTCCTCCTCCAGGTGGCTGCAGCTTGAAACTGCTCCCCTACAGAATCGCCCTGTTGAGCTCAGTTAGCCCACTTCATGGGCCAGCTGTATATAACACATGTGCTTAGTCTCTGGGCTTCTGATGTATCTCCATCACTGTCCACAGACCACAGGATCCCAGAATTTCTGTAGGTGTGTCTGTCATTTCCTCATTCCCAATACCCCAGACAGGCCAACCCCCAAAGCTGCACAGGTTGTGACAGACTGGGACCTGGAAGTGTAAGGCAAAAACTTTCCTCCTATATGTTGTCTTTTGCTTATGGTGTTTGTCACAGCAACAGAATGAAACTAGAATAACGATCCAGGCAGTAAAATAAAAAAGGAATAATGGAATGGAGAAATGGAGAAGCAAATATATGCAGCAATATAACTGAGTTTTTAAACATTATGCTAAGTAACAAGCCAGATGTGGGAACATGGATGCACACCTGCGATCTTAACACTTGAGAGGTAGGGACAGGAGGGCCGGAAGTTCTAGGTACTCTTCAGCCATGCAGCAAGTTTTCTATTCCTTAGATGTCACAACACTGTATAACCAACCCAACAGACTTAGTAGGGATCAGTGTATAACTAGTATAATTATTATCACAATACCATATTAAGTGGAGCACAAGTCTTTATAAGGGGAAACAGGAAGACACTAGTTAAAAGCAAATGATGTGTTAGCCAGCTGTTGGTGGTGCACTCCTTCAGATCTTCAATCCCAGCACTCAGGAGGCAGATGCAGGTAGAACTTTGAGTTCAAGGCCAGCCTGGTCTACAGAGTGGGTTCCATGACAGTCAAGGCTACACAGAGAAACCATGTCTCACAAAATAACAACCAAAAAAAAGTAGATGGGGTGGCTCAAGAGTGATCCAAGATATGGCTCAGTAGTTAGAGCTCTTGCTGCTTTTCTAGGGGACCCAAGTTCAGTACCCAGCACCCACATCAGGTAGCTAACAACTACCTGTAACTCTAGTTCCAAGGGGTCCCTCACTGGCTTCTGGGCCTCTGCAGGCACCTGAACACATATGGCATATGGTTACATAGACACACATGCATACAGATAAATACAAAAAAAATGTTTTGAAAAAAAATCCTGTTGGGCAGTGGTATATAATGAATACATACTATTCTTTAGTTTTTAGTGAAAGGACAGCCTAAACCATAACCAGACAGATCAGTGAATCAGGAAGGAAAAGATCTTAAAAAGTGAATCCAGGAAGCAGAGAGATTATTCTGCTGCTAAACCCTGAGGACACCTGCTGCTATTGCAGAGGACTCAAGTTCTGTCCCAAAGACCCACATCAGACAGCTTGCAATCAATTGTAATCTCGGCTCTACAAGATCTGATTCTCTCTCCTAGCACTGTATCTATGTACTCATACAACCTCCTATTCCCCCCTCACACACACATACATAATTAAAAATGAACTAAAAAAAAATTTTTTTAAAGAAAGCAAATGTAATCTTACTTACAAAACAGTAGCCCGTATAATATGGGACTTGTGACAGGAGATCGGAGGTGGCATTAGTTTACTGCGGGGTGATATCTGAGCTAAGAGACAGATGCTGCTAGAGAGGATTCCAGGTGACAGAACAGATACTGCTGAGTGTTGGGCACGAGCTTCCAAAGAGCATCTGTTCAAGGCAGGTTGCTTCAGTCTGTTAGTGCCTTTGCTTTTCAGTTCAACACAGCCTAGAGTCATCGAAGAAAGGAGTCCCAATGGAGGCATTGCCTCAATCAGATTGCCCTGTGACCGTGTCTGTGGGGGTTAAGGTTAGGACTTGATTAGTAATGGATGCAGGAGGACCCAGCTAACTGTAGGGGGCAGCATTCCCTACACAGATTTGGGGAGCTGGGGTGGGAGGATCCTAAGTTCAAGGACAACTTGAGGGAGGGAGTGGGTTTAAGTCTATCAGTCCATCAATTTAGTTGGCAATATCTCAAGATTAAATAATAATAATAATAATTAATAATAATAATAATAATAATAATAATAATAATAATAATAATGGTAGTAGGGTAGGGTGGTAGTTCAGAGATAGAACACTTCTGTAGAATTTTCCAGTGAGGGGCTGAGGATGTGGCTGAGTAGAGTGCTTGCTTGGTTTGCAGGATGCCCTAGCTGCAGTCTCCAGTACTACAAAAAGGATAAAGAAAAAGAAAGTGGGGGAAGGATGATAGGGAGTGAAGGAGGGAGGAAGGGAGAGATGGAAGGACAGAAGGATGGAGGGATAGACAGAGGGAGAAACAAGGGAAGTAAGGATCCAGAACAAATATAGTATAGTAAATACATAAAACATCACTGATTGTCACCAGCAAGCATTACTTATGGCGCATAACTGGCCTGCTGAACTCAGAACCAGCAGTGCAGTTGGTTAGCAGAGACAGTACCACAAACACTCCAGTCAAGCACTGACCTACAGCATCCTGCCAACTATAGTGTCAGAAAGCAAAAGAGTCTTTTCTCTCCATTATAATCTTATTTGACCACCCCATCGTATACACACTCAGTCACTGCTGGACAAACACTGGGCCAATTCCTGTGAAAATTCTCTCAGGGTGATCTCTGGCATCCCTTTTACGATCTTTTATTCTTGGCTCTCTCCCACCACAACACTGGAGCTCTCTGAACTTGGGGTTTCATGCTAAGAGTCTGAGTAATGCATCAGACTTGGGAAGTTCCACCTCCCTTCCCTCTACGCCTCTACCATACAGATGTCAGGGAAGTAAATGGGATCTGCAGAGAATTCAGAGGTACGCTTGCTCTTCTTCCTGGAAGGCAAAGGGACTGAAGATGATGGCAGGAGTAGGAGCCAAAGTCTCAGGTGTCATCAGAAGAGAATTAACTAAGGAGAAATGGCCACTACCCACCAGGTGAAGTGCAGGGTATTTTCCATATCAATAAAGTCAATTATCAGAGGATGTCGGGTTCCTTGGTACTGCTATTAACCTGCATTGCTCTTATTAACCTTTCTGATGAAGACTCTTTCAAAAATAATTATATTAAAGTACAATTCTCTGTGAGTTTCCAGTGTGTGACTGTTACATTTCAGTACTTCTGTCGCATAAGATAATGAGCACCTGACTGTCTGCCTACCGCATGGAGGCTTTTAATCAAGACTCATTTTCCCGGCCTTACTGCCAGTCTGGGGCCAGTCCTCCAACTAGCAGGAGGCTCAAGGACACTCAAACATGAAGAAATTAAAGGTAGGACAGGAAATTGAGAAACAGGCTAGCCTAGAAGATGCCCAGTTCCCTAAAGAAGAGATACGTTTAGTATTGATTGTTGACTTCAGAGGCTCTAGAATCAGGCAGGAGACAGTCTTCTGGGCCTGTAGGTGAGGGAATTTCTTGGTTGGGCTAATCAAGGTAGAAAGATCCATCCTAAATTCAAGCACCATCATTCCATTCCAGACTGAATAAAAAGGAGAAATCAAGCTGAGCACCAGTATTCCTCTCTCTCTCTCTCTCTCTCTCTCTCTCTCTCTCTCTCTCTCTCTCTGCATTCTGACTGTGGTTGTGATGTGACCAGCAGCCTCATCCTCCTGCTGCCATACCTGCCCTACTGTCATGTGGGACAAAATACATCTTTCTTTTCTTAAATTGCTTTCATCAAATATTTTGTCGCAGCAAAGCAAAAGTGACAACACAGGAACTGTAAGCTGTACTGTGGGAGCAAAGAGATATACATGTGTACATCTCCCTTGGCTGTCAGACATTAAAACCATGGTCCCTTGAGGAACTGGAATTTCCCAAGAAGTCTTAGGATGGGAGAAGGAAAGGGCTGAAGCTGGAGAAAGAGTCGTCTCCAGGAAGGATTTCACAAGGTTCTGCCAGCTTGACACCAATGATGGACTGGTCAGCAGTGGACCATACCTTCTCCAGGACTGCTTTACCAACACATACCTCTTCACCCCTACCACAGTTCTTCCTCTATTTTAACTTAGAGCTACTGTCAGTGCCCCAGATGGGGTCACTGAACCCTCTCTCCAGTGTGGCCACACTGACTAAAAAATCCTCCTCCTCCTCTGTGTTTCACTCCTCCTGCGTTAGGACAGGTGGCAGAGCCTAGCCTGTTGACAAAACAGAGAAGAGGAAGAACACAGTCCAGACTGCTCTGTGCAAAGCCTTGCAGAATTAATATATGAAGAAAGCAAATTGACAAAGAGGAAGGCTGGAAATGCCCCAGCTGAGGCTGACCGAATTGGGTTTGTGGCTTGTGTCACCTGAAGGTGACATATCGGTCATCCCAATGGTAAAAAGACACAAGTGGGTGTGAGAGTCGAGATTCTAATGAGACATATTAGATGTAAAACTACGTGCAGCAAAAGTAATACATGCAGTTTTAGTCTGAGAAATCACAGACAACATGAATAAGCCAAAGAGTCCATATTAAGGTAACATTAAAATTACCAGATTTTTGTGTGTTTGGGTTACCTAAACTGCTAAACTATTTGCCTGCTCCAACTCTCTTCTTGAAAAATGCATCCTTTCTTTCATTTTGCTTGCTAACAATACCCATGAGCCTGTCTAACTCTTTGTTCTGGGATGCAAGAACCTGAAGCCCTTTAAGTTGTGTCCCCTGAATTAGAATCCAGAACAAACTGTTGCTCAGGCCACAAAACCTGCAACAAACAGCCTTTCCCCTCACCAGTCACTAAGGGGTGCACCCTACTGAGAGCCCTGCCTGAGAATGGGTAGCTGAGAGACTCCCCCCGGGTGCCCAGAAAATATCACCTTAGGAGTGAGCTGACAGGTTGATGGCCACACATCATGTCCCCATCCCTTCCCTGCCTCCTGTTGGGAAGTCAGAGAGCCTGGCCACAGGCTTGTGCTATGAAACATCCCTTCCTTGGAAAAGGGACCCTAATTGTACTGCACAGACCTGACTCCTCTTCAGAGATACTGCCATGCTGTCTGCCTGCCCATGGCATTAATAAGTCTTCTGGTAAGATCCTTGGCCTCAGTACTTCTTGGTGTCTCTCTTGAACCTTGAACCTGAGCCCCAGTCTCAACGAGAAGTTGGTAGGATGGTGCTAGAATGTGCTTAATCCCTCTACTTAGTGACAGGCCAGACCCTGAGGTGCATCCTCTGTCTGCCTCACATGTCTCCTCTCCAATCATCCCAAATGAGGAAGATATAGGTCCAACTTACAGAGGACCAGCCATCATTCTCAAAGCTGTACTGTCTCAGAAGGACAAATTAATCTCCTGCTCAGAATGGGCATCATGGGGAAGGGATGCAGCCAATGCCTTGGTTTACTAGTCTAGGTTTTTCTAGACTACACAAGCTTCCTTATTGCAGCTGCAACTCTAGTTGAGCTCCCAGCCAAGTATGAGCCCTATTTGTGAAAATGCCTACTGATGACAGACCTCTGGCTAATTCGCAGGTTCTTTCTGTGCCTCACCTGGAGTTTAGGTTGCAATAACGACAGGGGAAACCAACCAAATCTGTCTCCAGGGGTTTCCAGAGGCCTGGCATAGAAACTTCAGATTTGGGAGCCCCAATAATATCAGCTGATCTGGGTGATCAGAAAACACTCCTGGGAAGAAAAAAAAAAAAAAAGGAAATTCGGACAACTGGATATACTTGAGAAGTAAAAAATCAGTTATCTGGGGGGCACCAGGGACCATAAATATACAAGGGTGTAAGATCTTAGCAAACGGGGGAGGGGTGCTGCCAATCCATGTAGAATTCATGTGATTGGCACACAAAAAAAGTTCATTTCTGATTATACTTTGGATAAATTTCCCCAAAGGTTGCTATATTAAGATCTTGCTCACCAGAGTGTGTCACTTTGAAGGGAGGAAAGGCTACTGGGAAGAAGCTGGATAGCAATGATGCTCACTGCCACTTCTGTTAGGTAGAAACAAGAAAGAAAAGTGGGAAACTTCTAAGCAGTCAAGACAGAGGATTTAACACTTCTAGGATCCATATGCTGTGCTCCTGTTACCATATCAAGGAAGTTCAGCAGGTTGTGTTGATGGGTGAATTTAGTCTTTTTTGCAAAGAATGCATTCATGGAAAGAGGCCTGAAGGTATAAGCAAATGTTAAGAAACAAAAGAGAGGGGCCAGGTGTAGTGGCACATAGCTGTAATCTCAGCACTTGGGAGACAGAGACAAGAGTATCAAGAGTTCAGGGTCAAGAACTGGTCATGTAGCTCAACTGGGTAAAGAGCTGTCCTAGCATGCAGGAAGCCCTAGGTTTGATTCCAAGCACTGTATAAATCAGGCATGGCAGTGCACGCCTGTAATCCCAGTAGTCAGGAAGAAGAGACAAGAATACTAGGAATTCAAGGCCAGCCTTGACTACATAGTAAATTTGAAGTCAACAGAGGGGTATGTGAGGGTCTGTCTAAAACAAAATTAAACAAATAAACTAACAAATTCCTCAAAAACAGAGGCTAAGGCAGATGTAAAGATTGCCATGTAGCAAGAGAGACAGGTTGGATATGAGGTTGCCATCAGTACCAGACACACAGCTGTCTATTCTCAAATATGAGTATTTAGGATGTCAAGGTTAGGGCTCTGGAAGAATTAAGCTAAAATACAATGGGGGTGGGATATTAAATGTTGCCTTTTATTTTTTAAACATTTTTAAAAGTGGGAAACTAAATTATTTCCAAAACACACCTCGAAATTCCAAAGCTTGTTTGTATATGTGTGGGGTTTTGTTGAGTGATATTTGAGGGAAATATTCACCAATGGATATGATATTAATGAAAGTCTGACTATATATTTTCAGTTCCCTGGAATTTTATAATCAAACCACCACCTTAAGCCTTCTTAAATGATAATGTAATTGGTTCTTGTTTTCAGAGCATGTACAAACCTTATGATAATCAAAGCCATTATGGGTTTTTGTTTATTTTAAGTTTTGTTTCAAGGAAGACTTGGAGGAGAGGAGTAAACATTGAGTATCTTCCTTGATCATCCTCTGCCTCATTTTTTGAGACAGGGTGTCTCACGGACCCTGGAGCTTACCATACTCAGCTATACTGGCTGGCCAGCAAGTCCCAGTGATCTGCACCCAGCTTCTCACATGGCTCCCGGGACTTTGAACTCAGGTCCTTGTGCTTTTGCAACAGGCACTTGACCAACTGAGCACTTCCCCAGACCTGCTCTTTTTATAAAAAAATAAAATAAAATAAAATAAAAAATATATTTTGTTCAAAATGAAAGTTCAGGAAGGAAGATATTGTTCTTTTCAAATTTGCCAATCAGTTCATACTGACAAAGACATCTACCTTGAGATTTTTTTTAAAGTCTTTATTTTTGTGTATATATATATATATATATATATACACATATATATGTGTGTGTGTGTGTGTCTGAGTGTGTGTGTGAATATATGTATATGTATGTGTGTGTGTGTGTGTGTGTGTGTGTGTTTGCATGTAGGAGCCCATGGAGGTCAGAAGAGGCATTAAATACCCTGGAGTTAGAGTTACAGATGGTTGTGAGCCACATGTGGGGGCTGGGAACCAACCCCAGGTCCTCTGCACGAGCAGCCAGTGCTCTTAACCACTGAGCTAAGCCTCCAATCCTATTTTGTGGTTTTTCAATTAGCATAATTTCAACCATTAATACTGGAGTACAGCGATTTCTACTTGTTTTAGTTTCCATTATAGTAACAAAATACCAAACAGAAGATCTTAAAAAAAAAAAAGGTTAATTTTGTCTCATAGTTCAAAGGGAAGGAAGGCATGGTGTCCCAATCTTTCTATCCATGGCAGCAGAAGTTTGCACAACTTGTTCACATGTTGGAAAGTCAGGAATCAGAGAGAATGGGATCAGAATTAGGGCTAGCTACAACTCTCAAAGCTGTATTATGGTATATAATATATGTATATTATTAATATACCATCAATATAATTCCCCCCCCAGTGGACCCACAACTGCTTGCTAGATATTCTACAACCTTCAAAAACAGCACTATCAACTGGGAACCAAGTTTTCAAACATATGAGTGGAGGTGGAGCCACCGTAGAACTAAAATATGACAATGTTCTAGTAAACAATTTGATTGAGGCCAATTTAATGCTCAACTCAAAGCCCAGGCATATTTAAAACTGGAAGTAAAGAGGAATACTATATAAAAGGTCTTAAATAATTTACCTCAATACCAAGTTGGCTTAAAGGTATAAGAGTGGATTTTAGGGTTCTCCCCTGGGAATTCAATTCTTTTCAGAAGTGGGACCTAGAGGGGAAAAAAAAGATAATGCCAACCACACTGTAACCATACCCTAGTCAGACATCATTTATCCCCTTAACAGACCCCAACTAGGACTCAACCAGACATCAACTAGGCCCCAATCAAAAATCCACAAGATCCGAAAGAGACCCCAACCAAATGCCAATAAGACTCCAACCAGACAACACCAACACCCAAACCAAATAACAGTCTTCAAACAGTCCGCAACCAGACTCTAACCATATCCCAACCACTCCTCAACCCTATCTCAAGCTAGACACCATCCAAACTCAAATCAGTCCTCAACCAAACTCCAACCATACACCAACCGTTAACCAGACCCCATTCAGACCCAAACAAGACTTTAACTATGTATTAAACAGACCCCAACCACATTCCAGCCAGACCCCTCAACCAGACTCAAACTATCCATCTACCTTATACCTATTTGTAAACCAAACTGAAGCTTCCAAATACCAAATGTGCATTATAGTTTAAATAGTTTGCTGACTTAATCATTTTGCCAATGGCCTGTCTTCCACTATCCAAGGGAATGTACATTTAATATGATCATTAATATACCACCAATATATTCAATACCCCTGAGCAGATAAATGGGAAGTCTAGCCAAATTCATCCAGGTGTCTTCCTCATGACCAAACCTGGATTGTGACTCTATGGTAGGAGATGGAAGAATCAAGGTCAAGGTCAATGAATCCAAGACCCTCCAAATAACCTTAAAAAAATCTCACAGTTGGTCTCCCCCACAGTCTTTATTTTAATTGTGGCATCTGATGCCACAACCACATTTTGATTCTGAGCCTTTCCCAACCATTAAATTGCTACATGTGAGGCTGTATTTTAATCTCTGATTCACTTAATTGCCTATGCTGTGCTCAAGATCCAAGACCACAATTACTGTTTCCATGGGAATAAGATTCACAGTGGCTTTTCCATTCCCCCTCCATTCTCATTTGAATGTCACTTTCATCAGCTCTCTTGGTTGTTCCTATTTTCATGGAATGTTCTTCATGCCAAACCAAAAAGCCTTAAGAATGGGGCCATCAACCCAAATCACAGCCCTGGTGACCACCAACCTGGCCAGTATTCATGTCCTTCTTTCTCTTTTGGGGTGTGTGTGTGTGTGTGTGTGTGTGTGTGTCTGAATATTCATACACCTTAGGGTGCATGTGTATTTGAACCAGAGGCCAAACTTAGCTGTCATTTCTCAGTTGCTATTCATCTTGCTTCATTCGGTTTTTTGTTTGTTTTGCTTTGTTTTGAGACAAGATGACTCCTTTTTACCTGGAGCTCACCTGATTGAACTAAACTAGCTGATCAGAGATCTATCTACCTGTCTGTTCCTCCCTGTCACTGGGATTGCAAGTATGTGTCGCCACACCTAGCTTTTTATGCAGACTTGGGGGATAGACATCATGTTCTCACACTTGTACAGCAAGTACTTTATTCCCTGAGCCATCTCCCTTTTTGTTCCCAGAGCTCAGTTGTCATAGAAAGAACCTTAAAAACACCACTTCCTAATCTTCTCCTTCCTGCCAGAGAGAGTCATCACAGTCCCCACACAATGCTTCTGTACCCTCAGATTACTTTTAAACTCAAAGTATAAGATAGTCAATACCATTGAATGTCAAAAAATGATCTTGCTGGTAGAATTCAGCCAGCAAAACTATTTTGGTTAACCCCAGCATTGGTTAACACTAAGATGGATACTAGCACCAGTTTTGAAGAGGTAGAATTGTGGGGAATCTTTGAGTGGGGAATGTCCCAGGTTTCTTATTTTTACAGGAGAAAGGACCAGAATATAAAGACATGCAGCACATCCTTGTACCTGCAACGAGCTGGGCTATTTGGGGAAGAGTGACGTCGTTTCTCCATCTTTACTTATTTCTCAGCAAGATGGGGAAAGTGGTACTTGTTTGCCAAGGTCACAGGGCAGGATAGCCT
This sequence comes from Lophiomys imhausi, assembly GCA_907164525.1. Lineage (NCBI taxonomy): Eukaryota > Metazoa > Chordata > Mammalia > Rodentia > Muridae > Lophiomys > Lophiomys imhausi. The sequence goes on from CAJQZJ010032849.1 coordinate 1,987,179, forward strand.
TATTTGCTCTTGTGATTGATTTTGAGAGATCTATGCATGTGGGAGAGGTAGATCTCCCCCCTCCCTCTTGCAAAGGCGCACCGTTCCCACCAGTTTATCTTTCCATGAGAACCACCAAGCCACCAAGCACTAGAAATGACCATTGGCCTGACATCAGATTCTAGGACTGAAATCACAGCCCTATTACTTAACTGTGAAGCCAGGAAGGATGGATGTGCCACCTTTCTGAGCTGCAGCTTCCTGGCCTGCAGATGGGGCAAGGTTCGAGTCACCTTGCTGACCCAGAACACCACTACAGAGCAGGAGTTGACACATGTTTCTTTCTTTTTCTCCCTCAAGTCCCCCTCCTGCCTCCGTTATGCATCCCTCTGTAACCCTGGGAGAATTATTTAACCTTTCTGGCTCTGAATTTCTCTCCTCATAAAACTAGAGGATTTGACAAGACCCTCTTTGAATTTCCTTCCAACTCTCACACACTACAATTCTGTTACTTTGAGCCACCACCCCATGGGATATGGTAATGGGTTACATTCCACAAAAGACTCGGATGTCATAATATGGGCTGTAACATAGCTTCCAGGAAACTCCCCTACTCTCCCCAGCAGAATTCTCCATTGTTCTGAACATAATGAATAATCCAACATAATACATGCTATATCTGAGTCCTCCCTGTGTCCACAGGCTGTCATATTCCAGGGCCTGCCTGAGGCGACACTGGAAACCTAGGAGATACTATCAACAGCTACTCTTCCTCTGGCAGTGACTCCAGTCCAAGCAGGTGTGCTGACATCCCTAGACATCACAGACTAAGGGGCAACGCCCAGTTCGTTCCTTCCTCCTAATGTAGCAGCCTCAACGTGCACCTTGATTTTGACCCATTGCTTTGGAATTCAATATGCTGCTGTCACGCTTATGAGATGATCCGTTTAAGGTCTAATACGTGCTTTAAAAAAATACAAAGGTGTCTGGTGAGAAAGCTCAGCAGGTATATAGATGTTTGTTGCCTAATTTACTGACCTCAGATCACTTTTTGGGACACACTCATTATGGTAGAAGGAGAGAAAAAACTTCTGAAAGTTGTTCTTTGACACAATCTTTTTCTAAAAAAGAAACTTACATGCACCTGAACATGGAAGGAGTAAAAAAGCCATTGTGACTCTCTTAGTCCCATAGCTTTCAAGAGGCCCAACCTCTTACTAAGAAAATGGGAAGTACAGGCTCTGTCCAGCCACATAGTCCACTCCCCACACAGCATATTCAGTGACTTCAATGAGATAGAGCAGGGTTAGGAGTTGTTTTCCAGTAGAATCTCTACTAGAATAATGCATCTCCATCTCCAGAAAGACTTGTTTAGTCTACAGGGAGCAAGTACGAGGCTGAACAGCATACGCATGAGCAGGTGGTGTGCTGGGACCTCAAGGGTAGATGAATGCTGCTTTGTAATACAAGGAGAGATTGCTGAGCAATTCCTGAAGCCAAATTATAACCCAGAGACCAAGATAAGAGTAAGAAGAAGGAAAAGAATCTCGTCAGCTCATATAAGGCTGAATCTAGAGGTGGAGTAGAACCAAGTACCCCTTAATAACTGATCTTATAAGGAGGCAGAAAGAATGCAAGATCCTGGGGACACAGAGGAGTGAGGTGTGAAATGCTGACCTCTGAACACGACATGGCTATTGCACACACTAACTCACAGTGGCTGTTGTTGTCTGCACAAGATCAGGCCAGTGAACATTCCAATATGAATGGGAGAGGGGCTCCTGATGCTCTATCCCTATCAGAAAAGCTACTGGGAGCTTCTGGAATCTGAGGAAAGAAATATCATTCAATCTGGGAGATGTAGCCACTGGTAGATTGTCCATGTTTTAATGTATGACCACATACCTATATACTTATAGGAATCAATACCTAGACTTGAAGAGTTATTAATAGCATCTAAAACTATAAGATGAAATTAGAAGGGAAATGGGGTGGAGACACTAGAGACATCTGGAGGGAGTAGCGATAGATTCATATGAACAATATGCCTTAAGCAGAAATGTATGAAGCTTTGAAAAACTTAAAAAAATATTTTACTAAAAAATATTGATCTTATAATTGGAATGTAAATTATTTTAATGACTGAAAATCAGTATGGAGGTTACACATACATACGCACAAATATATAAATAAATATATATGCATATATTTATTTGCTTATTTACTTATTTATTTATTTATTATCTACCATAGACCCCAGCTACATCATCCTGCATGTTTACCGGAAGGACTTCAAGTCGACATATCACAGAGACATTTGCACATCAGTGTTTGTTGTTGCACCATTTACAGCAGCAAAGGTATAGAATCAACCTAGATGTCAATCAATAGAGGAATAGGGAGACATGGAACAGAGACAATAAGATCCTTACAGCCTCTTTGTCAACTCTGAGAGTAGCCAGGTCAATGAGCTCCAGGTTCATTAAGAGAGCCTGTTACAGAAAAATAAGCCAGGGGGCTGTAAAGATGGCTCAGTGATTAAGAGCACTGGCTGCTCTTGCAGAAGACTTGGGTCTTGTTCCCAACACCCATGTGGTGGCTCACAACTGTTTGCTGTTCCAGTTGCAGAGGATTCAGTCCCTCTTCTGGCCTCCACAGGTACTGCGTGCATGTGGTACACTTACATACACACAAAACTCTCATACATGTAACCAAGTTTTTTTGGCTACTTATTTGGGTTCTTATATCTACCATCCTTCTCCATGCCAATCTTTTCCAACCCCCCCCCCCAACACTTGGTATTAGAGAAAGGCTAAAGGGAAAGGAGGGTGTAGATCTCTTTAGACTATTTCCTGTTTATTACTGGTGTCAAGTTCCTTGGGGCAAAATTGATCTTAGTCAACAAGATATCCAATTTCTTCTACTCGTCTCTTTGTGCACGATGACTTGACAAATCACGACAAACCACAGCAGCAGGAGGGAGCAACAGTTGCCTCTTCGGAGTACCTCTGGCCCCTCTCAGGGCTCAGAATTCCAAATGTAAAATATCTTCAGCTAGCAAAATAAAACAAAAACATATTCAGACAACATTGTTGTGTTTTTGAAGAAGTCAAAATTCTCACTGCACATCCATATAAAGTAAAATAAGTGAACACTAAAAACAAAAGGAGATGAGTAGCAACAGAAGACAGCGCCGGATGCTGGACCACTGCATTCACAAGCACGCATGTGCACCGCCTACATGTACTCATGTGAGCATGTATACTCATTATATAAATACACAAAGTGAAATAAGAGGGCGAGAGCTCATTTTGTGGTCACTTCTTGTAAGTCTCTCCTTTCCTGCTCTCTCCAATTGTCCCCTGCCAGACTTGATCAAAGTCTAGTAAAGTCAACACATCCTCGCATAGCTGAATTTTTCTTTCTTTTTACTCTGTGGGAAATTACTGAAGAATCACATTTCTAATCCTCACAGGTACAGATTCTAGAAATGACCAAGAGAGTCCAACCGTGAAGGTTAGTATTAACTGTCAACTTGACAGAATCTCTAATCACCTGGCAGGTGGGCATCTGGGCATGCTGGGGAGATTATATCCATTACGTTGATTGATGTGGGAATCCATACTTGTGGGTGGGACTTGGGCTGTTCAGGTGGAGAGAGCAAGCTAAGAACTCCCATGAGTGCATACATGGCTCTCTTCAGACTTGGGAGGTAGACAAGTTGCCCAAGCCCCTGATGTCTTGACTTCCCACCCTGATAGAGAATAATCTGAAACCATGAAGCAAAATACTCTTAATTTTTTAGCTGCTTTTGTTAAAGTATTTTAACATAGCAACAGAGGGGGAAAAGATACCAAATCCTAAAGAAGTGAAGGAAGCAATCATGGGAACCAAGCATAGTGGATCATGCCTTGAGAATGTAGGGCAGGAGGATTGATGTGAGTTTCAGGCCATCTTGAGGTATATAAGACATTCCAGTTCAGCCACAGCTACAGAGAGAAACCATGTCTCAGAAAACCAGACCTAATCCATCAAAGTCCATATAGTTCTGGGAAAGTCTCAAAATATACTAACGTTGCTTTTTAGCTTCCATAGTTCCACTTCTGCCTAACTGTTCCTTTTAACGGAAGTATGTCAACCCAGAACATGATTGTTGAGTTCAAAAGCTCACAATGTGAAAGGCTCAGTGCTAAACTAGGATCCCAAATAAACAGGGTAGTCACTGGCTGGCTAATAAAGACTTTCTATTGGCTTAAACCCATATCTAAGTAGTCTTCTCTTGTGAGTACCCCACAACAATTTAGCATGAACAGTGGCCCTGACTAAGCACTTTGATTTCTAGAACCATACAACCCATACTACTATAAAATTCTATGCTTCTAAGTCAAAACTACAGTAGCCGGCAGCACCCTGAGAGCTTCCCAAAGAGGTGGACAGTTGAGAGCCCAGAAAGATGTCCTCTGGGTCTGGAATAGCATCAGTCACACAAACATTGTTTTATGTTTATGTATCCACTTTTAATTGTTTTACAGAAATAACAAAGCTATCTGACATTATAAAGAAAAAGAGGCTCACTCAGATCTCAGTTGTAGGGGTTCAAGGGCAAGCGCTGGCAGGGCACAGATGTCATGAGGAACTCACATGGTGGCATCAGAGATCATATGACAAAGTAGGAAGCTGGAGTGACATTCAGGAACTGGACGTGCTTTTACAACAACCCCCTCTCATGGATGCTTGGAAATCCCATGAGTGGCTCCTTAATCCTTTCTTTGGGCAGCTTCTCAGTGATGTAAAGACATCACCAAGCCCCACCTTTTTGTGTGCAAGGCTTTGTGTTTTGCGTGCACGTACATTTTTGTGCAAGTGTGTGCACGTGCCTATGGGGGCCAAAGGTTGACACCAGATGCCATCTTCGGTTATTTTCCTCCTTATCTTTTGAGACAGAAGAAACTCACCAAGAAGGCTAGGTTGGTAGGCCAGCAAGCACTAGCAATCTTCTGGTTCGCCAGCGCTGAGATTACAGGCATGCATTGCCATGCTGAGTTTTTACAGTGGGTGCTGGGGATTGAATTCAGGTCCTCACACTTGATAGCAAGTACTTTGCCAACTGAGCCATCTCCTCAGCTCCAGGTCCTACTTCTTAGAGGTCCCACCACCTCTCAATACCACCACACAAACTCCCCACAGATGACCTGGCAAATCAACTTTAAACCATTCCATTACTTCTTCCTACCATGTTGGTTTCTATTTCCAAAAGGAAGTATTGTTTATAAATGAGAGAAGCAATGCAGCCAGTGGAATTTTGACTGCTCATGTTATTGAACCCCAATATGTGTAGAATATCTACCAGACATAAAAGGCTTCCTTTACCCCGATGGGGGTGGGGTTTGCGAGGCTTCCACAGTCCACCCCTACAGTAGTTGAAACAAATGCTTACTGATACACTCTGGCAGCTTCCCAATGAGGTGGAAGGTCAAGAGCACAGCCGGCTATCCACTGGACCCAGAACAGCAGCCACCACACAAGCAATGCGCTCTTTGCTGACTCTCATTATTCTCTCCAGAGCCCCAAGAGGTCGGAGGTGTTTACACAGCAGAGGAGGCTGAACTTGTTCACCAGGCTGGCTCAGCTAATCTGTTCCCTAAGGGCTGCAGGTTTCCTCCGTCATGGCCAAACCGCCAGGTGAGGGAGAGGTGGATTGCAAAGGTATGCAAATATTTGGCTTCATCCATTATCAAATATATCACTTTTTCCCCTTTCCCTGAGCTCTACAAAAAAAAAAAAAAAAAAAAAAAAAAAAAACAGCAAAGCCCCAGGAACTGCCTGGGAGCAAAGAATTTTGCATATGAAGCACACCTTGCTTTACAGAAAGTGCAAGGCTGGAAGAAAAGTTAATCTTTATGCGCAAAACAATTACAACAGGGATTTCGAAACTTCACTCTTCTGGTATCAGATAGTGATGATGGTTTAGTATTGATTGTCACCTTGACAGTATGTGGAAGACTGTCTTGATTGCATTGAGACAGGAAGAAGTGCCCACTTGTGGGTGTCATCATTCTTTGGTCTGGCATCCAGACTGTGTAAATGGAGAGAGATGGGCCACATCATACATTTGTCTTTCTCTGTTTCTCGACTGTGGAATTGATCCAAGCAGCTACTTCAAGCCCTTGCTGCCTTGACCTCCCCTCTGCAATGGACTGTGCCTTGGACTGTGACCTAAAATAAGCCCTTCTTCGCCTAAGCTGCTCTTGTCAGGGCATTTCCTCACAGCAGCAGAACAGAAACTAAGACCCACATCTATCGTCTCCGTGCACTTTAGCCTAAGCCCAGCACTCGATAATGTCATATGTAGAAATAAATTATCTTTGCATGAAGAATGAAAACAGGTTTACTTTTCCAAACTTCCTTTCCATGAAACCGAGCTTTTAAATTATTATTTATTTAACTCTTATTTATTTA
>CAJQZJ010032849.1:1993626-2004684 GCA_907164525.1 Lophiomys imhausi
TTGGGCTCTGCCCACTTAGCAGTTGAAAGCAATGCCAGGTCATAAAGTCTTTCCTTCTTTCACCTGGCTTCAACCTTGTTTTTCAGTCCAAAGAGACTCCCCTCATTTCACCTGACTTCATCCATAAGCTGATAAGCTAATTGCTCACAGCAAAGTTGATCTTCATGCCCCGAATTAAAAGACTGTATCAGAAACCTAGGTATTCACTAAATCTAACTTATATTAATCTATCAGCCCCTTCATTTCCACAACTTATTTGGACTTCTGTCTACTGAATAAGGAAGCAACTCCATACTTTCGCATTTTCCAGAAAGTTCTGTATCTTCCAACTATTAGTAATCACTACAGTAAGGTCTTCCCCCAGAGAATACACTAAAGCTGGTTGATCTGTGTCACCTGGTGAGAATCAGAGGGAGCCCCATTGTGCTTCCTGTGGAGTGTCTCATTTCTCAGAACCTATTCTGAGGCTAGCATATTATATTACATTCTTGGCCAAGGGAAAATTTTCATCACATTGTTTTTGTGGGCTTTTTATTTACCAATTTCTGTTGTGTCTGTGTGTGGTCATGTATGTGCATGTGTATCATATACACAAGTGTTTGTACAGTTGTATGCAAATGCACGTGCTTGTAGAGGTCAGAGGTCAATGACAAATGACTTCCTCTGTTACTTTCATCTTATTTTTTGAGGCAGTCTCTCCCCTGAGTTAAGTTGAGTGGCCACTGAGTCACAGGGCTCTGTGCCTCTCCACTCGTCCAGTGTTGGAATTACAGCGTGGTGTCCTTTTCAGTTTCTCAGCGACTGAACTTGGATTTTCATTCCTGTGCAGCCAGCACTTCACCAACTGAGCCCTCTCCCCCTGCTCCTGCATATTTAACACCTTCTTAACAAGACTTACTCATGAAGTCAATTCAGCTGCTGACTATTTTGTGGAACTTTCTCCTGAGTGGGCTGGTACACTGAGGATGCAGCCTCTTATTCCTGCTTTGTAGTACAGAGTCTAAGTGCTCATGGTGATTTGTTGTCGTTGTTCTTAAATCTCAGTTCTTCGTTTTTCCCCAAATATATAGCAACAGGCTGCTCCCTCTTCGACCACATCCTCTTCATAGTGGACAGTCTTCAGAAAAGAAATGACAATACATCCTACAAAGACACCTCACATTCACATTTACTGCAGTGTTACAGTAGCCAAGGTATGGAACCCATTATATAAGTCCATTTAGAAAAAAATGGATTTTAAAAATGTGATACACATATACACACATAACGGGTTTTATTCAGCTATAAAGAATGGAGTTATGTTGTTTGGAAGAAAAGGAGCAGAAATGGAAGCCATCATATTAAGGAAAACAAAACAGACTCAGAAAGACAACTATCACATTTTCCCTTATATATGAAATATGGGCTTAAATATATGTATCTTCATCCCCTTCTCACACCCATCATCAAGTCATCTATCCACCCACTTACCCATGATCCATCCATCCATCCATCCATCCATCCATCCATCCATCCAGTCATGTACTCACCCACTTACTTATCCACCTGCATTCATCCACCTACCTACACACCTGCCCTGTGACGATCTATTAATTCATCCACTCACCAATCTATCCACAATCTGTCCCTCACCCACCTACCCATCCACATTTATCCATCCACCTACTTATCCACCTGCCCAACCATTTATCTACACATCCACCTATCAGTCTACCCACAATCCACTTCTCAACCACCTATCCATTCACATGTCCACCTACCCTTCTGCCAACTCCCACATTCACCTCCCATCCATTCTCCAAGCTATTCATCCAACAACCAGCCCATCTACACACACCCTCACACCCACCCCCCAAAACATGCATCCCCTGTATCTCTGTCTTCAAAGCTCTGTAGTTTTGTTCAGTGATTTCTAGTTTTTAGCCCCCAAATCGTCCATTAAATGAGTGAGATAGATAAGAGCTGGAGGAATTTAGTTGCTCGTTCTAATTTATAAAACTTCCTTATCTTCTTAGATAAAAACAGAAGCTCGCTGAGGGCTTGATTCATACCCCTGAAGAATTTAGCATAAAGATTTACAATTAATGAATAAATGATAAATATCAGGATGGATTAATGGTTACCCTGAAGCTAATCTCTCCACAGTTGCCTTCAAATGGAGACAGGCAAACCCTTTGAAGGAAAAGTTAACGGCAATTAAAAAAAACAATTAACAATCATTTAATGAGTATCACTAGCTAGAAGCTGTGCCAAGTTCTTTTCATACATCCCTTTTAATTCTCCTAATACCCCTATGAAAAAGACTATAATAAGTATAATTAGCCCAATAATAATAATCAGTCAAATTTAATAAAGGAAACTGTTTGTGTTGTGAAATCACCTGGCCTAGGTCACATAGGAAGAGTGCAGATGGAACCCAGGTCTGTCTGTTCTGCATGCATCTGCTCTCCAGAGCCAGATCCCAAGTCTTCTTGTGGGTGATGAGAAGATGGCTCCAACATCAGAAATGCAATTTGGGCCTTTATCTCTGACTCTCAAAACAATGATTTGCTTAGTTTCTGCTCATGTGTTATTCTGGTAGTCTGACCAAACACCAGGGCCAGTAGGATGTGGGGATAGGCATAGATGCAGGATAGGCTCAGATGCTGGAGAATCCAAAGATGGTTCAACCTGAACGTGGTGACTCATCCTCCGCTAGACATCATAACCGAGCATTAAAATGATGAGATCAATGTTGTATAATAAAAAGGATGAAGAAGATAGTAAGGATAGAAAAATAGGTGGTGAGTAGATGGGTAGACCTGTGGACTGATTGATTGGTGGAATGATGAGAGAATGCATGGATGTGTGGACAGAGTAAATCGGTGGACAGAATGTGAATGGATGGATGAACAGATAGTGAATAAGTACACATGGATACATGGAAGGGCACATGGTTGAACTGATAGATGTCTACATTAGTGTACATATAGACAAGTGGATGGGTAAATGGATGCATGGATGGGTGGATGGATGGGTGGGTGGATGAATAGGTGTAGCTCATGTTAATTGATACTGATATGGATGTATGTATGGATGGATGGATGGTTCGGTAGGTATAGCTCAGGCTGGACTTAACTTATATTGAACAGTGCCAGCTGCTGTGACAATTGATTTGCATGACCATCCAGCCTTCTGGGACTAAGATTTCATATCTTTATGCTCTAGTAAATGCCAATTTTCAGGTGAAAAGTAATTGCATCTACATTGAACAGTACAAGTGTTTTCTTCCCATTATTTCCAAAGCAACACCATGTGCCAAGCAATTACTCAGCATTAACATTGGGCTAGGTATCACAAGTTATCCGCAGGTGATATAAAGAACCAAAGGTTACATGCAAACATTGTGCTGGTTTGTATAAAAGGTGTGAGAGTCATAGATTTTGGTATCTGCAGTGAACAAATCCCTTCAGGGGTCAGACTTTACAACAATCCTATGCACAAAGGCCCAATATTATACCCTATTCCACACACTTCACTCAGAACCACTGTGGTAGTTTTAATGAGAATTGTTTCCCATGAGCCTATGGGAAGCATTTAAACACCGATCTCCACTTGGTAGTGCTATTTAGGGAGGTATGAGACTTTTAGGAGGTAGGGAAACACATCACAGGGGTGGGGGTAATTTGAAGTTTAGAGGCTGACTTCACTGCCTGCTTTCTCTCTATGCTTCCTGTACGTGGGTAAAATATGATCTCTCTGCTTCCTGACTTCTAAGCTGGCCTTGTGCTCCAATCACCATGCCTTCCCTGGATTCTGCATCTATGGATCTGTAAGCCGAAACAAACCTTTTTGCCCAACTTGCTTTTGGGTCAAGATGTTCTAACACAACAATGGAACAGGAACAGATACAGCCAGAGAGAAAGTAATTTCCCACAGCCACATGAATGGGGATGATGCATTATAGACTATAGGCCAGGTCGCATTGGTACCTAGAAATGTGAGTCCCACCTACTGGATGTTTTAAACATCAACATGCTACAGGCATACTGGCTTTAGAGGATGTAGAGAACCCCATCAGAACATTGAGGAGGCTACATGTTTGGCATGGTCAGTCTAGGATCATCATTACCCTTTGTCAATTTGAAACAACCTCGAGTCATCTGAAAGGAGTTATTCCATCTTCATAGAGGAATTGGTCTAGGAGGGACTGTCTTGATTGTTAATTGATACTGAAGGGTCCATCCCACTGTGGGAGGCACCATTCCTTGATCAGGCTGTTCTGAGCTATATTCTTTTAAAAGCTACTTTAGTACAAGGCTGAGACTTGAACTCCTGATCCTCCTTGAACTCCCTCTCCTCCTTCAGAGTGCTGGGATTGAAGGTTGCACCTCCACACTTGGCTGTACATTCCTCTTGAGTTTTGAAAACAACAGTCTCAAGTTTTTCTCCACCCTTTACCCACCATGCCCTATATGAAGATTTGTTCATTAATTCCTGTTCAGTTTTGGTGAAGGGAAAGGAGGAAAGAGACAGAGACAGACAGAAAAAGAGGCAGAGAGACAGAGAGACAGAGAAAGACAGAACAGGGGAGCTGTATTGGATAGTCCTTCAGACAGGAAATGTATTACTGTGATAGCAGGAAGTGTGGCGGGGTGTTGAGTTTCAGTTCACCAGCAAAGGAAGGTGATCACTTTTTAAAGTTTTTGTGAGAAATGTAAGTTTGAACTGTGAGGAGTCAGGTTTAGCTAATATTTGACCTATACTAAGTGACAGAGATGAGGAAGCAGGACCTGTGACTTTAGCTAAGTGACAGAGGTCACTCTTTCCCAAGTTATGGGGGCAGGGCTTGGTTAATGTGTCATTTGCATAATCTAATGTGGACTGTAAACACTAAAACTGTAAGCCAAAACAAACATTTCTGCTTATAACTTCACTATCTAGGGTGTTTTGTCATAGGCCCTGGAGAACTGGCTAGATTCTTATTGTGCCCACTGCCTTCTCTGCTTAAGTTCTAGCTACCTGAAGGGTCTAGCTCTTCTACCAACTCTCAAGTACTTGAGAGGATGCTGGGATTCTGGATCCTTCGCAAGGCTGGTTATCCTGTTCTGAGTAGATTTCATCTTGCTAACACCCTCAAATGGGCCCAAGCAGAAGCAGGCTGCTCAATCCCATAGATAATACATCACCTTCCCAGACAGGCATCATGCCCCTATGAATACAGCTAGGACAGCCTGCTCTGGAGCCAATCACTCTGCAGCTGGCATTGTGCTTGACATTTTGTGGAGTCAGCTCATCCATCAAGGACAAACATGTTGACATGTCTCTAAATGACATCCGACCTCTCTGTAGAAAGTGGACAGAGAGATTAGACCCCTAAAGGCTGTTCTGAGATGCACCCTGACAGTGGTAGGTTAGAAATCAATTTTAATCTCTCGCCTATTATTTCAGGGTGACTCGGTTCCCAGATCACACCGGTCTCGTTTGCAAAGCAAATGACACACACCCCGACCCCTCCCTGGGTTCACCATTTGCCTCCTTTCCCTTGCTGATGTGGGTAATTCTTGTCAGGATTTAAACTAAAGGCACTGGGGTAGCAGAACGCCAGCTACTCCAACAACTAATTCACCTGTGGCCGGGGAGTCAAACAGAGTTTTATGACTTAGATCTTAAGAATCCCGAAAAAACTCCTGTGTTGGAGACCCACCCAGTCCCCGGTGGATGGCACCTTTGTGAACTCAGAACCTTAGGCCCTGTCGATCTCCATCACACAGCTTTCTCTATTCTCAGCTCTATCTCAGTCATCATCCCTGACTATCTCTCCATCTCTCTACTTCTATCTCTAGCTCTCTCCAGCCCTTTCTCTCTATTAATTTAGCCCTCTGTCATCTCTAAGTCTACATCTATCTCTCTCTATGCTATCATCTTTCTTTATCTCTCTCTCTCTCTCTCTCTATATATATATATATATATATATATATATATATATATATATATATATATATATATATATCTTTGCTTATGCTGAGGACAGCAGCTGCCCAGCAACATATCCCCCTCATCAGAAGTTTCCTCTTTTCGGCCAATCCAACATGGGTCCAGTTGACCATGGAATGAAATCTTTGAGACTGTGAGTCCAAATATAACCTTCCTCTGCCCATGTTAGCTATCTCAGATATTGCCACAGCAACAGAAAGCTGATGAATACAAAGAGGAAGAGGGAGGGATCAGGATTCCATAATCCCCCTTAAGAGCATTCCGCCAGTGACCTAAAGAAAGACTTCTCTCTAGATTCTCCAACCTGCCACCTGCTAGCCATAAGCATCTCAGGATAGCCGTGAATGAAGCCCAGTACATTCACGAATGACAGTACAGTATCACGATGTCAGAATTTGGATAACTCCAAATGCTCCACCATCCCATATACCTTCTACAAAATACCCACCCTTCCAGGATTGTTTTGAACCTTGTTCCTCAGGTGGCAGTGGTACTTGGAAGGGCTGTAGAACTTTATTATTATTATTATTATTATTATTATTATTATTATTATTAATTTATTTACTTACTTACTTTACATCCCAACTACAGTTTCCCCTCCCACCTTGCCTCCCAGTCCTTCCCTGCAACCTTTCCCACACCATCCACTCATACTTCATTTCTCTTCAAAAGAAGGAAGGCCTCTCCTCCCATGGATGTCATCCAGCCCTGGCATATCAAGTTGCAGTAAGACTAGGCACCTGCTCTCCTACTGAGGCTAAAGGAGGCAGCCCAGTAGGAGGAAAGGTTCAAAGGCAGACAACAGAGTCAGAAACAGCTCCTAGTCCCTCTGTTAAGAGGCCCACTTGAAGTCCAACCATAACATATATGTGGATGGCCTAGGTCTGTCCCATGCATACTCCTTTGTTAGTGGTTCATTCTTTGTGAGCCCCTATGGTCCCGGGTTAGTTGGTTCTGTAGATACCCTGACCCTTCTAGCTCCTACAATCATTCTTCCCCTTCTTAAGGATTCCCCAAGCCCCGTCTAATATTTGACTGAGGGTCTCTGAATCTATTTCCATCAGGTGCTGGGTGAAGCCTCTCTGGTGACTCTTAAATTAGGCTCCTGTCTGAAAGTATAGAAGAACATCATTAACAGTTCCCTCTTATGGCATGGGTCTCAAGCTGGGCTAGTCATTGGTTGACTGCTCCCTCAATTCCTGTTCCATCTTTATGCCTGCACATCTTGTAGGCAGGACAAACTGTAGGTGACAGGTATTGGGGCTAGGTTGGTGTCCCAATCCCTTCATTGGAAGTCTTGCCTGGTAATAGGAATCAAAATGAAGACCCAGAAGCAAATCCACACACCTATGAACAATTAATTTTTTTTTACAAAGAATTCACAATTATAAAACAGAAAAAAAGAAAGCATCTTCAAGAAATGGTGCTGGTCTAACTGGATGTCTGCATGTAGAATAAAGCAAATAGATCCATATCTGTCACACTAGACAAAACTCAAGTCCAAATGGATCAAAGACCTCAATATAAAACCAGAAGCACTAAACCCAATAGAAGAGAAAGTGAGGAATAGCATTGAACATATTGGAACAGGGGACAGCATCCCGAACAGAACACCAACAGCTCAACTAGGAAGATCAACAATTAATAAATGGAACCTCATGAAACTTAAAAGCTTCTGTAAGGCAAAGGGCACTGTCAACAGGACAAAATGGCACCCTACAGAATGGTTAAAGATCTTTACCAACTCCACATCTGATAGAAGGCTAATATCTAAAATATATAAAGAACTCAAGAAAGTAGACATCAACAAATCAAATAATACAATTTTTTTAAATGGGGTACAAATCTAAACAGAGAATTCTTGACAGAGGAATCTCTAATAGCTGAGAAGCACTTAAAGAAATATCCTGAGTCAGGCATAGAACTTTAAACTCATTGAGGTAGATAGACAACAGAATATTAATATAATTGCCAAATACTTATGGACTGGACATTGGGAATGCATGTCATACCCTATAATTTTCATAATTGTGGCCTAATTTTTCTTAGTGTTTTGTATTACATTTATTGTTATAAGAAAAAGAGCCTTTTATTGAACTAAAAGGGGGCTCTTTTGGGGGGAAAGATACACCATAAATTTAAAAAAAAAAAAAAGCAGATAGGGTGAGGGGGAAGAGGGTAGGAGGGTGGGACCGGGAGGAGGAGAAGGGAGGGGACTATGATTGAGATGTAACTTGAAGAAATAAATGAATGTTAAAAAAAAAGAGAAATATCCAACATCCTTAGCCATCAGGGAAATGCAAATAAAAAACGACTCTGAGATTCCATCTTACAACCATCAGAATGACTAAGATAAAAAACTCAAGCAACAGCTCATGCTCCTGAAGATGTGGAGCCAGGGGAACACTCCTCCATTGTTAGTGGGAGTACAAATTTGTACAGCCAGTTTGGAAATCAATATGGTGGTTTCTCAGAAAATTGGGAATCAATCTACCTCAAAACCCAGCTATACCACTCCTTCGCATATACCCAAAGAATGCTCCACTATACCACAAGGACACTTGCTCAACTATGTTCATAGCAACCTTATTCATAATAGCCAGAAACTAGAAACAGCCTAAATGTCCCTCAATCAAAGAATGAATAAGGAAAATGGGCTGTAGAACTTTTAAGAGGTGGAACCTAGTCAAAGGTCATTGGGGGCAGGTCTTTGAGAGTACAAAATCCCTTGAGTTCTTCCCGTCATGCCCTTTCTGCTCCCTGGTGTAGCCATCAAAAGAAGACTTCTTATCTCTCTAAAGATTCTGTGCCATGCCTTCCCCACCATGATGACATGTACTTCCTGAAACTGTGAGTTGAAATAAACATTCCTTCCCCTAAGTTGTTTCTGTCAGACATTTTGTCACAGTGGTGACAAGAGTTGACTAATATAAGCTCCCAACAGTGCCTAACTGGAGATAAGCCTTTAACATGTGGGTCTTTAGGGAACAGTCAAGCTCTAGGGTGCAGAGGAGATATCTCAGGAGAGAGAGAGAGAGAGAGAGAGAGAGAGAGAGAAATCCTAGCAGCTTTCAATGGCCCCTGACCCAGGGGCCACACAGCAACCTGCAAAGGAAGCCATTTTTACAGGCATATGGGAGAACTTAGCCCTCTGGCTCCCATCACTCATACCCGATATGGTCCATAGAAGTTGAGTCAGCAGTTCCAAACATCTCTCTCAAAAGTCTCCAGCTCTCAATGTGTATAACTAGAGCTTATGTTATAAACAACCCTCATGAATTAACTAGATGAACACACTGCAACTCCTACTCCTGTTATCAAGCGGGACTTTGCTCATTTGAGGTCAAAGTTTCCATGACATGTACTTGGACCATCAACAGTACCTTTGCCGCCAAAATAACTTTGGATTCTATTCCTTTAGTGTGGTTCACTTTCTGGAATTAGGAGCAGATGACAGTGGTTCCTTTCGTGGGTCTGCATATGTTCATGTGTGTGAGCACACAAGTATGTGCAGGTGGATATCCATTCATGTGAAGCTAGAAGTCACACTCAGATGTCATTTCTCAAGTATTGTCTACCATGTTTTTTGGGGGGTGTTTTTTGTTTTGTTTTTCTTTTGGGGGGTTGGATTTTGGTTTTGTTTGTTAAGCAAGGTATCTTCCTTGGCCTGCAGCTCAGCAAATAATGCTAGGCTGCTTGGCCAAAAAGCTCCAGGGACCCATGGGATCCCCCTGTCTCTGGATTCCCAGTGCTGGGATTACATGTTTGACTACCATGCCCAGCTTCATTCTTGTTTTTGTTATTCTTGTTGTTGTTTTATTTTGACTCTGGGGCTCAAACTCAGGTCATGTTTTTGCAAGGTAAGCACATTACTGACTGCACTATCACTGTCTCTCCAGTCTTGACAGTGACGAATCACACACAGCACATATGCATACATACCCAGCACATATTCATGCACACACAGCACATATGCACACATACATATAGCACATACACACACACAGCACATACATACACAGCACATATGCATACCCATGGCACATATGCATGCACACATACAGCAAATATGCACACTCACATAGTATATATGTATACACACATAGAACACATATGCATACACAGCACATATGTACACACACAGCACATATGAATGCATACACACAACACATATGCACACACAGCATATATGCATTCACACACAGCACACATGCACACACACATAGCACATATGCACATGCACAAACACACACATGCATCACATATGCACACACACACAACTTCAGACATACAAGCTGCTACACAGACACACACATCTTCACATACAGAGAAAGGATTTGAAGATATGGACAGGGGAGCCAAGGGACACATGCATTTTCTAAGATTATACAAGTTTGGAATAGCTGAACTGGCTAACTCTGACCTTCACATACTTTATTTGGTTCTCTCAGTCTGAGGAGGTCTCTGGAGACTCAACAGAATTCTATTAATGTGTAAAACATGACTTGGCTCATTCATGGAGGATAGTGTTATTATCCTCTATGAACTTGAAAAGACGAGAAAGGTCAGCCAGGCCTGCTGCTGCAGGCCTGTGATCCCAGCCACTCAGAAGGCAGAAGGGCTGCAGGTTCAAGGCCTGCCTGGGCTACATAGTGAGTATGAGGCCAGCCTGGGCAACTTAGTGAAACCCTGTCTCAAAAAGTAAAGAGAGGGCTGGAGATGCGGTTCATGAACAGACTGATTGCCTAGAATCCCCAGAAAGGGGCTGAAAACAAAGATCAAAGGTAGAGCGATGGTCCAGAATCCCCCAGGGAGCTCATGGGCTGAATGCAGCTCAGCAACAAAATGCCCACCTAGATTCTCCTAGAGAGGGGTCTAGGACAAGGTTTGGAACAGAGCACTGGCTAGTACCTCCAGTAAAGGATGGAGTTGACTAATATAAGCTCCCAACAGTGCCTAACTGGAGATAAGCCTTTAACATATGGGTCTTTAGGGAATAGTCAAGCTCTAGGGTGCAGAGGAGATATCTCAGGAGAGAGAGAGAGAGAGAGAGAGAGAGAGAGAGAGAGAGAGAGAGAGAGA
>CAJQZJ010032849.1:2004694-2038539 GCA_907164525.1 Lophiomys imhausi
AGAGAGAGAGAGAGAGAGAGAGAGAGAGAGAGAGAGAGAGAGAGAGAAATCCTAGCAGCTTTTAATGGCCCCTGACCCAGGGGCCACACAGCAACCTGCAAAGGAAGACATTTTTACAGGCATATGGGAGACCTTAGCCCTCTGGCTCCCATCACTCATACCCGATATGGTCCATAGAACTTGAGTCTATGACTCGGTAGTGGAGCATTTGCTAGGCATGTATAAGACCTTGAGCTCCATTTTTCAAAGACAGAGAGGCAAGGGAGAGAAGGAGAGAGAGGTCATAAGTGGGAGTGCAGTAAGAAGGTCACCTGACTGGTCTGTGGTGATGAGGTGTCTATCCAAGGCCTTCCAGGCTGTGCTCAATCTCACCAGGCTCCAAACATGGTTCCTTGGTTTCATGCTATTGCTGCCCCACCATCATTTTGACTTGGGTCCCTCACCTTACATACCCTGCCCTGCAAGCAGGTGTGCGTGGTCCACAGCAGAGTCCAGATGCACGTGGAGTGCAAATTCTTCTCATGGAGACATCAGCAATGTGACTAAGTTCCCTCTTGTCGTCATCCTCCCCTTCAGAGTATATATTCAGGCAGATGCTCAACTCCCACATGGCATAGATGTTGTGGAAATAATTAACTCTTCAAGTAGAGGGTTGAACTGGGCCATCTCCCCGGAAGCATCACATTGCTCACAGTAATGACAGCTTTTGAAATTGCAGCAAAATGCCTGTTGAGGCATATACTCATCATGCATGCAGATTTTAAACAAAGGTTTATGTCAGAATCCCTTGGCTTAAGAGATATTTTTTTCAAAATGAAGTCATCTATACTCTGCTGGAAATATATAGAATTGGCCAGAATTATGTACCTCGTGGTGCACACACCTATGATTCTAGAACTTAGGAGGCTGAAGCAGGAGGATTGGGAGTTTCAGACCAGCCCGGGCTACACAGTGAGAGCTGCTCCCAACAAAGCTCCGACAAAAACAAAGCACCAGGTCCATTCCACAATTTAGATGAAAACTGAAAACATGCTAAGCTTGGACACCAAATATTGCACCTTACTGTGCGTATATAACATGCACATGAAACATTAAGAACGGATAAACCCAAAGACGGAAAGCAAATGACTGATCGTCTGGAGCTCAAGGAAGGAGAGAATTAAATAGACAGCTCGGTGGAGACATGGTCTCCTCTTGGGGTGATGGAAATGGTCTTGTTTTGGTTTGTTATTTCTAGTGTGTGTGTGTGTGTGTGTGTGTGTGTGTGTGTGTGTGTGTGTGTTTAGGTTTTGCACACAGGTGTGGGTGTCCACGGAGGCCAGAGGAGTGCATCACATCTCCTGGAGCCAAAGTTGCAGGTAATTGTACTCACCTGGTATGAACACTGAGGGCCAAACTCAGGTCCTCTACAACAGCGGTGGCATACACTCGGAACCACTGAGCCGTCTCTCCAGCACTGAAAATGTCTTGGGAACAAATAAAAGTGATGGCTTGGTGACATTTGAACATTTCAAATGATAGTGATTTACAGTTTTAAGGAGTTCTTTTATGCCATGTGATGTTCATGTCAGTTAAGGCTGAGGAAAAGAACTGAGTATTTACACGTGTGATCCTAGCACTCAGGAGTCTGAAGCAGGAGGATGGCCACTTTGAGGTCAGCCCGGGCTACATGATGAGACCCTGTTATAAAGGAATAAGAAAAAGAAAACAACACATTACTGAATCAAAGTCTAAAAGAATAAACAAAGGACATAGGTCTTCGGAAATGGATGCCAAATAACTTTAAAAAGAAATTTCATTGTGTGAGTGTTTGGCGTGTATATGTATGCATGATTTACCATGTATGTGGACACACACATATGTGAGTGCATGTGTACATGTGTGTGTATGCACATGGAGGCCTGAGGTTGACGCTGGGAATGATTTTCAAACCTTCCTCTATCTTATTCATTGAAGCAGGGTCTCTCATTCAATCCCAGAGCTGCCAGACATGGCTCACCTCGATAGCCCGTTTATTCTAGTGATCTCATCTCTATTGGTGAGGCTGGAATTACAGGTGGACCAGGACACCCTCCCTTTAAGTGGTCTTCTGGTGATTCGAATTTTGTCTTTATGCTTGTGGGCAAGCACCGAGTCATCTCCCCAGTCTCCCACCTAATGACATTTACAGGCATCCATGTCTAAGGACTACTTTGAAAACCAAGTTTCTGGTTTCTGTTGCCCGCACATCACTTACAGGCAATACAGGGATTATAAGTGAAGCAATTGTTGCAATTGTTAATTCTGATGATCAACTTGACAGGATCTAAAGTCTCCTGGGAGATACACCTCTGGGTGTGCCTAGGAGGGAGATTCTAGATTAGATTAACTGAGATGTGGAAACCCACTCTGAACATAGGAAGCAGCGGCCCACAGGTTGAGGTACTTAACCGAATAAAAATGAGAGAGTGAGCTGAGCACCAATATCCATCTCTCTGCTTCCTGACTGCGGGTGCCATGTGAGCAGCTGCCTCATGCTACAGCCGCTGTGCCTTCCCCACCACGGTGCACTGTGACCCCTCAAACTGTGAGCCACAATAAACCCTTCCTTCATTCATTAAATTGCGTTTGTTCAGCATTTTGTTACAATAATGAGAATGGCAACCAAACACATCAGCACACAGTTGCAGGACAGATTATATTTGACCAATATCTCCTTCAGTACTCCCCTGCCAACATGTATACAAATAAATAAACTTCTAAAAAATGCAATGACTTCCCATCTCATTCTACTCTAAACTTTGAACTCTCCCAAACTCAAGGAGTCTACTAACACACTCCTGCAGTGGGTAAGCAGAACCATGTTGTACAGAGTTTCCAAATTCTGTAGACTCTACAGACAACTTAAAACCATGGAGATCCACTCCCAGCAAACACAGGTCAGAGTCAGACAGCTTAGCCATGGGAATCTTGCATAGCTCTAGCAAATCTTTGTATCCCCTGACTGCCTGAATGAGCAACTACCGCATTGGAAAGTTCTGTCTTTCAAAACAGCAAAGGAAGAAAAAAAGAAATGTAAGTCTTGCTTTAACACTAAAGACCACCTGCTGTGATTGTTTTTCAAATGTGACTTAAAACTGAGTCTTTCCAAATCACATGAGTCATCTCTAAATTTAGAAATCAGCTCCTAATATGTATGCACTGCCTGCTCTGAATCGTAAATAATGTTTCCCAGTGTTTGTAGGGGAGAGTCGCTGCCAAGAGCCTTTTGGCTCCTCACATTCCCCATGAGGTGATCTAGAAAATACCCCCTGTATCTGCAAGCATAAGACTCTCTGTGAACGGGAGAGTAAGGGGATGGTTTTGTCCATTCTGTGCAAAAAAGCCAAGGGTCCTTCTGCATCATATATTGATGCTTCTTCATTGGAGGTGGGGGTTGAGGGGGTGACCTGAGAATCATTCTTGACTGGAACACATAAAATCTCATGGTTCATTTTCAAAGTAAAAGTTCCTTGAGTATTCATAAGTCCAACTATAGATAAAGAGGAAGCTCTGGGTCCTTGCTGGTAGCCTAAGTTGGCTACCTCTACCCAAACTCTGTTAGTGTAGCCAACCCCCTCTGCAACACAAACTAGAAGTTTAGAGTTGAAAATTGCCAATAGACATGTTTTCCTGGTGACCTGCAGATGTGACAAAATCCTTCATCTGTAGAACAAACAGGATGTAAAATCCAAAGACAAAACCCATCACGGTTTTTATTGAGAAAAATACAAACATAAGGTGCAGAGAGAAAGATAAGGCTTGATGACTTGGAAGATTGAGTCCACTGATGACTAGGCCAACAGAGAAAGGGCGGATGGGGGCCTCTGTGCTGAGTCAATGCTCGACCTATTGAAATGACACAAAGTGGTAAAATAAACTGTCTCCTTTCATAACCAAGACTCCAGAGTTGCACAAGTTCTTATTATGAAGTGGGGAATCCAAATTCCTCATGTTGACTTGTCTTCCGTTCTTGTTTGGATGTGAAGTGTCCTCCCATGGGTTCCTGTGTTTGAATACTTGATCGTCAGTTGGTGGTGCTGATGTTTAGGGAGGTTGCAGAATCTTTGGAAGGTAGGGTCCAACTGACTATTAAAAAAGGACCTTCAAAGCTTTAGCCTCACCACACTTCTGCCTGAGCCTGCTACTTCCTATCTGGTGACACAGAAGAAGCTATGCTGTGAGTTCTGACCACCTTGACCATGCCACCCAAAGTGCCATGACTTCCCTGCTGGGATGAACTGGATCCCTTGCCCTGTTTGTCAAGATAGGCTTCTCTTTGAAATTGCTCTTGCCAGGTGATGGGTCAGAGCAATGAGGAACTGGTATTCCTTCCTCCCAGCCCCTTCCATTCCCCACCACCTTAGCTTGCTTTTCCCTACACACCAGTCACACAGATGCTGGCAAAGGCTTTAGAGAAAGGACACACCGATGGTATATGGCAATTCCTCTCTTCTCCACTGTTCTCCACATGTTGTACATTCATGCATGTGCACGTGCAAACACATACACACATATACATAGACACCAGAAAAAGTGAGGGGGGAGCGAGGGAGGGAGAGAGAGGCATGAAGTAGTTTATAGAAGAGACTTCTTCCTTGTAATTTTATATGGTTAGTTTCATACTTTCAAAAGAAAATAAGAGAGCAGTGTCTGAAGTGAAGGTCTTCACATTCCAAAGGCTGGCTTTGGAGTACCCTGAATGCAGTGGATGTCACTGAAGGCTGAATGAACTGAGGTGTGGTTTGGGGACTCTGTCAGCACCCAAGGCCCTTCTAAGCCTAGGCACCAATAACTACCTTCTGCCTTAAATCTTACCTTAGAAAACTATCTAAAAGTCCATTTCCTCAAGAACTAAGTCATCCTTCCTCTAACCAGAGCAGAAATTGCACTCCTGGAAATCAGAAGTACTGAAAGTGAAAACAAAACAAAAAGCTGACAAATGTGGGCTGGGGAGATGGCTCGCGTGTAAAGTGCTTGACATACAAGCGTGATGACTTGAGTTCGAATCCCCAGAACCCATGTGAAGCCAGATGTCGTGGCACATGTTTATAATGCCAGAGATCCTAGCTGGGTGACGTAGACAGGAGAAGCCTGTAAGCTCATGGTGAACAAGAGGCCATGCCACAAACAAAGTGGACCATGAGGACTGATAACCAAGGTTGTCCTCTGACCTCCATATGGGTGCTACGGCATGCACACAATACACTCACACAGATAACATTGTGATTTTAATGTAAGGTGTCCCCCATTGGCTCACATGTTTGAATGCTTGTTCCCTGACAGGTGATACTATTTGGGAAGGTTATGGAACCTTTCATGTGGAGCTTTGCTAGAGGAAGTGTGTCACTGGGGGTTGTGGTGCCCTGAAGGTTTATAGCCTGACCTCATTTCTCATTCACTTCTGCTTCCTGTTTGTGGATGCAATGTGACTAGGCACCTCCCTGCTCCTCCCACATGCTTCTCTTGCCTGTTATCATATCTTCTGCACCGTGATAGACTCTTTCCCTCTGGAACCGCGAATCTAAACAAACCCTTTCTCCCTCTAGTTTGTTTTCTGTTGAAGGTATTTTATAACAACAACAGAAAAGAAGAAAATACACATGGCTAAGCAAACACAAACACACACACACAGAGACATACAAACAGAGATACACACACATACATATACAGAGACACACACATACACACAGGCACACACACAGATATGCACACATACACACACATACACACATACCCATAAACACAAACATACAGGGAAGATTAATCAGAGAAATGAATAGAAATGTGTTGCTATAGTTTAATCTCTGCTTCTTTGATAAAACACTCTGACACATCAAACACACACAAAGAAAAAAATAATAAATGAGTAAATGAATACATTGTATACTTGATATGTTATAATATGATATGATATGAAATGAAATGATATGATATGATAATATGATATGATATGAGGAAATAGAATCTCATATTGTACATGGGTGATATGACAGCATACAATTCCTACTTAAGTCTCTTACAGTTCTTGTTACTGGATTTTCTAATTTCTTTTCTCAATTTACTTATTTGGAACAACCTCAATTTTCAATCAGTTGTTGCCCAAATTATTTCATAGTGTCCAGCATCGCATGGTCTATATTTACATCCTATTAGTGGGACCCATTTTCCCCCACAGTACTGCTGCTGGGACTAGTTGTGTCTGGCATGAACTTTGCATGATGACTCATCCTTGTTTCAATGACTGAGTGGAGTATGATCCCCTTCTTCAGCGGTTGTCATGATGATGCAGGTGGTGAGTCACCTAGAAACAAGGGCACGGAACGACAGGACATCACAGCAGAGGAGATTAAAGTAATCAGAGAAATGAGTAGATGTATGTTGTGCTGGTTTCATCTCTGTTGATGTCATAAATCACTCTGACCAAAAGCAACATTGGGCAGAAAGGGGTCATTTCAACGTACAAGCTATAGACCAGCATTGAGGGAAGGCGGGGCAGGAGCTGAAGGCAGGAACCATGGAGGAATGCTGCTTGCTGGCTCACGCTCTGGCTCAGGCTTAGCTAGCTCACTTTTTATGTTTCTTTCTCATTATTTTCTTTATTTATTCACCTTACATCCAGATTGAAGCCCCTCCCTCCTCTCCCCCCAGTTCCACTATCTCACCCTCTTCCCCCACTCCCCAGTCCCCTTCTCCTCAAAGAAGGGGAGCCCTCCCCCCCACATACCAACCCACCCCAGCACATCAAGTCACGCCAGGACTAAACATATCCTCTTCCACTGAGGCCAGACAAGACAAGGCAGCCCAGCTAGGGGAAAAGTGATCCAAAAGCAGGAAATAGAGTCCCAGTCAGAGACAGCCCCCACTCCAATTGCTAGGGGACCCACATGAAGACCAAGCTGCCCTTCAGCGATATATGTGTAGGGGGCCTAGGTCCAGCCCATATATGCTCTTTGGTTAGTGGTTCAGTCTCTGTGAGCCCCTATGGGCTTTAGTTGACTCTGTTGGTCTTCTTGTGGAGTTCTTGTCTCCTCCAGGTCCCTCTATCCTTCCCACAACTCTTCCACAAGACTCCCTGAGCTCTGACTACTGTTTGGCTGTGGATCTCTGCATCTGTTTCCATCAGCTGCTGGATGAAGCCTCTCAGAAGACAGTTATGCTGGTAGCTCCCTTCTTAAAACACATTTTTTATTATGTGTGTGTTTGTGTATGGGTATGAACACTTGAGTACGGTGCTCCTAGAGGCCAAAAGAGGGCACCAGATTCCCCCTGGAGCTGGAGGAAAAGCCAAGTGTGAGCCGCCTGACATGGATACTCGGAAGTGAAACTTGGGTTTCCTGTAAGACCGGTGTGTACTCCTAACAGCCGAGCCATTTCTCCAGCTCTCGGCTAGCTTTCTTGTACACTGTAACAACACCTGCCCTGCAGGGAATGGTGCTGCCCACAGTGAGATGGACTCTTCCACACCACTTGACGATCAAGAGAGTCACCCACAGATGTCTCCACAGGCCATTCTGGTCTGGACAACCCCTCAACTGGGACTCCCTTCCCCGATGACCCTAAGCTGTGTCAGGTTGACAGTCAAGCTAACTAGGATGGATATAATGCAGCCTCAGTACAGAAACCAGAAAGGGTCCCTCAAGCTATGGGGAAGAACCAGGAGCTCTGTAGGTTGGCTCATGTGTTTGGATACTTAGCCCCCCTACAGACGGTGCTATTTTGGGAAAAGGCAGAAGTTATAGGAGATGGTGGCTTCCTGGAGAATATGGGTTATTGGGGCTAGCCTTAAGGTATTATAGCCCTGCCCTACTTCCTATTCCTCTCAGGTTCCTGACTGCTGATGTATTATAAACCGGTCGCTTTATGTTGTATGCCTTCCACAAGCTATATCTCCTCAAACTCTGAGTCTTATGTTGTTCCTTATCAGGTGTTTTTCTCACAGCAATGAAAAAGGTAACAAATACAGATATAATCATAAAAAGGGTTCAAAGTCAAAATATGGTTTCGTGAGCATGACAGGGAGACAACTTTAGCCTAATACACAGTGAAACTGTGTTCCTTTCCACTTTCTTTGTGGCCTTTATTTTTACTTTGTTTCATAGTTGTTATTGTTATATATATATTAGGTTGTTTGAGGTTATTTATTTTATTTTATATGAATGAGTGTTTGGTTTGTATATGTACATGTATACTAACTGTATGCAGTGCACACAGAGTTTAGAGGAGGGAATTGAATCCCCAAGAACTGTAGTTACAGATGGCTGTGAACCACTATGTGGGTGCTGGGAACCAAACCTAGGTAGGTCCTATGCAAAAGCAGCAAATTCTGTTAACCACTGAGCCAGCTCTCCTTCCCCTATTTGTTTCCAGACAGAGTTTTACTTTGACCCGGACTGGCCTGGAGCATACTGTGCAGTTTCAGCTGGCATCCAACTCATGGTAATCCTTCTGCCTCAGTCCCTTTGTGCTTTGATTGTCAGGTTCCTTTCCATGGTCTAACACACATGTACACATGCACCCACATACATAGCATGCATTGTTACATACAATGTTACCATAATCTTGGGGCAGGGGAGATTAAAGTAACTTTGGCTTTTATGTTTTTTGACTTCACTCTCCCTCAGTCAAACAGTCAGGGGACTCCCTTCACTCTTCTTTCAACAACCTTTCGGAGCTTTCCTAATCCAGCCACCCATTCCTAAGCACAGCCAGGCAGCCTCTGTGAGTAGCTTAACATCATTTCCAGACTGCATCTCCATTTATCATGGAGGCTATCAGCACAGCCTTTATCCTAAAATCTGTTCCTACAGGCTTGTCCGTTGGCCACTAACTTTAGCAATGTCAGTAGTGTTCTTCAAAGCTCTGAGACTGCATAAGCCTGCCAAGCAGGCCGCCATGGATGCCATGCCAGCTATAACTGGACCTTGGTACCCATGACAAGAACTGAAGCGTCCCAACCAATTGGAACAGTTTGGGAAGAATTCTCCACACAGACAAACAAAAAGTTTAAAATAATAAATAAATAAATAAATGGCGAGGTGCTTGTACAAAGTTGATCCTGATACCATCAGATAGAAAATACATTCTTCTCTTCCTTCCTTTCCACCTTTCTCCCTCCCCCTCCCTTCCTTTCTTCCTTCCTCCTTTCCTTTCTCCTTCCCTCCCTCCCTTCTTCCCTTCCTTCTTTCCATCCTTCCTCCCTTTCTTTCTTCCTCCCTCCCTCCCTCCCTTCTTTCATCTCCTTGCCTTCTTTCTTCTATAAATAAGGTGGTTACAGGGGTTCAGTCAGTTGAGTACTTGCCATACACACACACACACACACACACACACACACACATATATATGTATATATACATATGAATACACACTAGGAATATATGTATATGGCAAGTACTTGACTAATGGAACCTCTCTCTATATATATGAATATAATATGAGTATATATGAATATAAAATACATATACACTATATATAAGACATATATATGTATTTACATATTTTTTATATATATGGGAGCCCTGAGTTCCATCTCCAGTACCACATAACCAGGCATGGTGGTACAAACCTATAATCCCAGCACTCAGGAGGTAAAGGCAGGAAAATCAGAAGTTCAATGTCATCCTTGGCTGCATATCCAGTCAGATGCTAGCATTCGGACTACATGAGACCCTACCTTAAAACAAACAAATGAAAAAATGAAGATTATCCTGGACTGCTTTGAAAGCTAGAAATGTAATGCTGGAGAAAACAAACAAACAAGCAAACAGCCTTTAGTACCAGCACTCAGGAAACTGAAGTAGGAGGATTGTCCTGAGTTCAAGGCCAACCTGGGGCCTTCAAAGTAAGGTCTAGACCAGCTTGGGTTAGACTGAAACCTTGCCTCAATCTAATGGGAAGGGATGGGGGAAAGGAGGAGGAGGTACAGGGGGAGAAAAAAAAGAAGGAAGGGAGGGAGGGAGAGAGAGAATAAAGAAGGAAAAAAGGGGTAGGGGAGAAGGAGAAGGAGATAGGGAGAGAAAAGAAAGGCAAAGAGAAGAAGAAGGAAGGATGGAACAAAATAAAGAAGGAAAAAGGAGATAAGAGGAAGGAAAGAGAAAGAAAAGGAGGGAAGAATGGAGAGAGGGAGAGAAGGAAGATATGAAAAAGGAAGGGGAGGAAGGAAAGAGAAATGGAAAGGAAGGAAACAGAAGAGGAAGGAAAAAGGAAAAGAAAAGGAGAAAGAAGATAGAGGGGAGAGGAGAGGGAAAGAAGAAAATAAATCAGGAAAGGGAACTCGAGCAGGGAGATGTTAGAGATCAACTTTGCTCTTAGGTGTGAGTGGAGCCAGGACTCAAATCTAGTCCTGTGACTCCACAGCTGGGCTCTTCATACAATAGTAGTGTGGTTGTTTGAATAGGAATGGTCCCCTGTAGACTCATGTGCTTAAATGCTTGGTCACAGGAAGTGACACCATCAGGAGGTGTGGCCTTGTAGGAGGAAGTGTGTCACTGTGGAGGTGGGCTTTGAGGTCTCCTATGCTCAGGCTATGCCAGTATGGGACACAGTCTCTCCCTACTGTCCTTCCATCAAGATGTAGAAATCTCAGTTACTCCTCTAGCACCATGTTTGCCCAGACTATGCCATGCTTTCTGTCATGATGATAATGGACTAAACCTCTGAAACTGTAAGCCAGCCCCAATTAAATGTTTTTCTCTGTAAGAGTTGCCTTGGTCATGGTATCTCTTCACAGCAATAAAAGCCAAAGACAAGGGGGTTCAGAACATCTACTCTGTCATAATTAGCTTCGGCCGTCAACTGGACACAAAACCTTGAAGAGGGACCCTCAACTGAATAATTACCTCTGTCAGACTGACTAGCGGCTATGTCTGTGGAGACATTTTCTCCATTGCTGATTGATGAAGGAAGTCCCAGCCTACTGTGTGCAGTTCCAAGCCTGGGTAGGTGTCCTTGGGAACAGCCAGCTGAGCTTGAGCTAGAGAACTAGCAAATATATTGCCCCATTCCTCCATAGTTTCTGCTTCCGTTTCCCACCTTATATTCTTCCCTTCCCTTCCCTTAATGATGGGCTATGAACTTAAGCTGAAATAAACCCTTTCTTGCCAAAGTTGCTTGTGGTCACAGTGTTTATCCTCGCAACAGAAAGCAAAGTAGGATGTACCTCAAAACCCTTGCCAGGACACAGAACCATAGAAGTCTCTTATACTTGTCTATCTTCATTATGTCTGGAAAACTCTTGCGGGTGAATACTCTTATTCTTTTTCTCTATACAGAAAGCAATACATTTTCAGTATTTTCAGATAAGTTCTGAGAGTTGGGAGAAAAGACATTCTCGACCAATCAAAGGGATGCAGGCCTCAGAGAACCCTCCTCCTGTGACTTCAGCTCCCAGAGTCTCCATTAAGGAAATAACTGCAGGATCTGTTCACCCACTCTTAGAAAGTCCAGCTGCAGATTGCACCCCTCACCATCCCCCCTAGCTGCATGGGTTTTGACTCAATCACACACATGAGAGAAGTTCTCCCCAGATGCTATGGTGCTATGAAAGGCCTCATCACCTCAACATAGTTCATATATGCAGATTGTATTTTGAAATTAATATTTCAGTATGCACACACAGCACTAGGGCTCTCAGACCTGTTTCTATGGTTTTCCTACCTGTTGAGGTCTGGGTTGGGGGTGCCCTAGAGGTAGGTGCAGTGTTGAGCAGGGATCATCTTCAGTCTTCTTCAAGCCATGGATCACAGTGAAGCAGGAGATTGAGGGAGGCCAAGGGGTCAAAGCATCCTCACTGAATGCTGTAAGATTAGCATATGAAAGAAACGTGCTGGAAATGAAGCTCAGACTATAGAGTGCTTGCCTGGTAGGCAGCTGCCCTGGATTCCGTCCTGACACTGAATAAACCTGGTATGCTGGCCCAAGCCTCTAAACCCAGTGGGCATTGGAGGTAAGTGAAACGTAAGTTCAAAGCCATCCTTGACTACATGGGGTGTTGGAGGCCAGTCTGGGATACATGAGACCCTGTTGGAACGAAAAAGGGAAGGGGAGAAAAGGAAAGAAACTTACTGATAGAGAAGAGTGGGTCCATCCCCACCAATTCAAGGTAACAGGACATGTGTACTAGAAAGTCCGTGGTATGCAAATGGCACTCAAATGAGCTCTAACAGTCCCATTCTCTGTACAATATTTGCCATTGAACTTCCAACCTTCTTCCCAGCTCTAGCTCATATCTGCTCTTGGAAGTATTTGTCTCTTCTCTCTTTTTTTTTCTTTTCCCTTACTTTTTTTCCTCTTCTTCCTTTGCTTTCTCTTATTTTGTTTGTTTGAGACAAAGTTTTACACAACCCAAGATGATTGTATAATGAATGACCTTCAATTCTTTTTTTTTTTTTTTTTGGTTTTTCGAGACAGGGTTTCTCTGTGTAACAGCCCTGGCTGTCCTGGACTTGCTTTATAGACCAGGCTGGCCTCGAACTCACAGAGATCCGCCTGCCTCTGCCTCCCAAGTGCTGGGATTAAAGGCGTGCGCCACAACGCCCGGCTGACCTTCAATTCTTGATCTTCCTGCTTCTACCACCTGAGTGCTGGGGTTCCTGGTGCACACCATCATGTCCAGCTTTTATGTGGGTGCTGTCAGCAAAAACTCATGTCCTCCTGCTTGTGCACCAAGCACATTGCCCACTGGGCTATCATCCAGCCTTCTAGAAAACATTTCAAAACATATAATGCATTTCAACCCCATAACTATAACCCACTGCTCAAACTCTTCAATGGCAAATGTTTGGCTCTCTACTACTTCCTGGTGGCACAAGCTGCTCTCTGGCTCCCAGCTTTCTTTCGTTCCTTCTTACCCATAAGAACTTATGTGATACCAGAGTTCATTACATTATTTGAAATGCAGGCATAATGCCTGGGGCTCTGGCAGTCATATTGGAAGCATGAGGCAAAGGAAAAGAAGCCAGAGTTGGCAGAGAGTTTAACTAGGAAAACTTGGGAGTTGATGACTTAAAAAGCTACTGTGTATGCATTCCATTTACCTTAGAGAGAAAGTGTTCTAAAGCTGCTGTTTTGTTGAGCTTTTCGTGAAATCAACCTTGGCCTTAATGGATACAGAAGATGGCTTCAGGTGTTCTTTCCTCTTGGATGTTCTAAATGCTCCGAGGGCTTTTTGTTTAGCGTATACTATCCTCAGTTCCTCAATACCACAGAGAAGCTTAGAGAAGTGTCTTAGGAAAGATATAGAAATCATGAGTCATGAAAAAAAGGAGCCCCTCATCTTGGAGTCTGGTTGAAGGTTCCCACTAGCTGGGAACCAAGAATGCCAGCACAATTTGTTTGCTGTAAGGGTGGCCAATATGGAGCTAATATTCCTTTCATATTTAGGTATTTTGTTAAGGCAGTAATGGACCAGGCTAAAGGCCTGAATGTATCCAATGCTGGATACTTTCTGGGGATCTCTAGACTGTTGTGAAGACTGGCTTTCATTGTCAACTTGAGTCACATAGAAAGAGTCTTAGTGAAGGATTAGCTACATTGGATTGTGGTGTGTATATGTCTGTGGAAGATTGTCTTAATTAAGTTACTTGATGTGGGAAGATGAAGACATCGTCCACTGTGGGTGGTACCATTCTCTAAGCATAGTGTCCTGAACTGCACAAGAGTAGAGAAATCGAGCTTAGCACAAGCAAGCAAGCAAATGAACACACATACATTCATTTTTCTCTGTTCTTGACTATGGATGCATGTGACTAGTTCCTGCCAGTTCCCGCTGCCTTGACTGCTTCATAGTGATGAGCTAAATAAACCATTTATTAGCTAAATAAACCACTTCTCCCTTACATTGCTTTTGGCCAGAGTGCAGCAGACATAAAACTAAAGTAGTTATCTGCCTTATTTACAGAGAAGATGTCCAACTTCTTTCACCCCTGAGATCCAGAGTTCATCTATCAATTGTGACACTGTCAGATGACCCTCAGGAAACACCCTGTGATCCCATGTACATTTCTTAACAATCTTGAGATGCTAAGATTTAAAACCCACATAAACCTATACAGGGCTACTGTAAAGAGACTGAAATATGATTGTGTTTAAGAAGCCCACACCCATGCTTTCTTGTATGCCTTGTTTTCTTCTTGGGGGTCTTTCCTTCTCTTAGCCCTCATCCTTAAAATCTACAATGAAATATCTCTAATAAACCACAATCAAGCTTCACACAGTCTTGAAATTCTTTTCTGTGTCAATGCCAAGACACTTGGGTTTGATGCAGAGGTCCCTGAAGGGTGAGATGAACTTCTCAGGCTGCTTCAGCCGCAGGTGATAGAGTGCACCCATGCATCCATCCTTGTCGTTAGCTAGCGCTAAGCCATTTTATAAAACTCCTCCATTTTTGGTTGAACTGTGACAGTTTTTGTTGTTTGTTTTTCAAGAAAGAAATTTGGTTTCCAGAACAAAAGCAGTTTGTTTCTGTAGACACTTATGCCCACTGCCCCATCCAGCTTCATTGACAAGGAAAGATGTTTACTGATCATGAACATTCCTTAAACAACTACCCTCTAGTTAACCTAGCAATGGCCCACTGAAGGTCAAAAAAGAAACTTTTGAACCTTCTTCCCTGCTGCTTTTCCTGTGAAAACTCTAAGAAGAGACCACCATTCAGTCAAAGTCCTCAGCACCCTTGTCACACTGATGTCTGCCGGTCTAGCTACAGCAGTGGTTCTCAACCTGTGGGTCGCGACCCCTTTCACAGGGGTTGCATATCAGATATCCTATATATCAGATATTTATATTATATTCATAACATTGGCAAAATTGCACTCATGAAGTAGCAACAGAAACACTGTTATTGTTTGTGGTCACCACAACATGAGAAACTATTTAAGGCCCGCAGCATTAGGAAGGTTGAGAACCGCTGATCTATAATGTTAACCCTGCTCTAATGAATCTCTCATCTAAAAGGACAATCCGCCTCGGTGTTCATCCTGAACCTCAAGCCTGAAACCTTTCACTTGTTACCTTTGACAATAACAGAAAAGAGCCAGGTTCCTCTCTAAGGAGTAGATCCCGGGCTTGGCTCTGCTTCTCATAAAAAAAGCCTCAAATGTCAACCCACAAACACATCGCTGCTCATCTTGACACTAAATCCCCTAATGCCTTCACATTTGGCTTCTTAGGAAAGTGCTGCTTTCTGACAGGCGAATTATCACAGCCCGCCATCATGTAGAACAGCACTCGAAGGGACTCCCATCCATCACCGCGTTCCCTTTTAACTGGTGCCTATCGATTAAGCAGCCTAGAGAATTGTGATAATCAATAAGCCGTTCTATCCCAAAGAAAGATCATTACAAGACTTTTAAAAAGTAGCTTGTTTCATCCTAGAAGGAAACAAGATGTCAATTCCACCTCTAAAACCCAACCTGATGTGTAAAAGTCCCTCGAGTCACAGATGAGGAAGTCACCCTGATGGGGGAAGATGAGAGCTTACTTGTTGAATAAGTAGCAGGCACCAAACCCAGAAGAAGTGGGTTCCAGAATGTCCTCCTGTCCTGTGAGACACCTGAATGACAACCTCCTTCCATCCCTGGGCTCGATCCCCTGCCTGGACTACTCAATATCATAATGGTGCTGTACTCACAATTTCTGATTCACAAATTATCCCCAAATGCAGCAGTTTGTGGTAACCATGTTGTTAGACTCCAGTTTTATGGATCAGGAGTTTGGGGAATTTCTGCTGGGAAGCTCTTGCTTGGGAACATAGGATGCAGCTAGATGTCCACTGAAGCTACAGTTTATGGGGAGGCTGGGTTGTGCTCAAAATCCAAGATGGCGCATGCTCAGAGCTGAGACTGGATGGAAGATGCCTTGTTGGGGCATGATGAGGGCTATTGATTAATCTACACTAACACACCACCTCCCCAGCAAGAGGTTCTCAGTGCAGCGTTGTTTTTTTACATTGTGTGTGTGTGTGTGTGTGTGTAGTCAAGGGGCTATGGGACACAAGTGGAGGACAACCTATGGAAGTCTTTTCTCTTTCTATCATGTGGACTCTGGGGACTGAAAGTCATTAGGCTCCAAACTTAAAAATAAATGTTTTAAAAAGGCAACTTAAAGGACAAAGAATTTTCATGGCTTACAGTTTGAAGAGATACAGTTCATTGTGGGAAGGTACTGCTGCAAAGCATGAGGCAGTGGGTCACATTGTGTCTGCAGGCAGAAGCACAGCACATACAGGAAATGGGATGACTATCAAACTTCAAGACTTGTGCAGAATAATGACCTCTTCCAGCAAGGCTCCACCTCGTAAAGGTTCCACAACCTTCTAAAACATTGATACCAGCTGAAGACCGAGTGTTTAAATACAGTAAGCCTATAGGGACTTTTGCATTCAAACTCCAACACTGGGCAACCAGAGGTTATAGAGTAACAGCTGACACAAACAGCATTCTCCCTGTCCTAGCTCATATCACCTGTTCTTATCCTAGCAGGTAGCCTAAGGCCAACTCAGCTACTCCAAATGTCACTTTACTGAATGCCATGCAATCTGTCAAAAGAACTACAAAGGTTTAGATCAACATGAATATTGCCTTCCTGTTCACTTCCCTTGTAAGAAGGTCACAAGGACTCCTGACATATCAAAGTTGTCTTTTATAGAGGAAGTCTGAAAGGTTGAAATCAGACATATTGGCTGCTAAATAGAACTTTACTTTATCTATCTATCTGAAGGTACTCTGCCACTGAGCCACAATCCCAGGTCCTGACAGGAGGATTCTAACCAAGTACTCTACTGCTGAGCCACACACTCAGATGCTCACTGGGAGATTCTGGGCAGAGCTCTAACTGCTAAACTACACGTAGTCCCTCACTGGCAGATTTAAGTGGCTGTTCCACCCCCACACTACAACCTTAGCCACTCCCCCCCCCCTTTTTCTTTGACTTTGAGCTATGGTCTCACTAAGATTCCTAACTTGTCCTTGAACTTACTCAGGCTAGCCTTGAATCTGCAGCATATCTTTTCTCTGCATCCAGGGTAATTGAGATGACAGGCCCGCACCATCACTTCTGGCTAGATAGAGCCTTGTTTCATATAGCTCCAAATCTCTAGATTATGCATACCATGCCCAGTACCTTAAATCATTCAAGCTGATGTGGCCAGATGTGACAATGAAAGTCGGTACTCCAGTGGATACTGGTTGTGGCCTGACCATTCTCCAGGGAAGCTAAAGATTGGTGAGGGACTGGGGGGGGGGGGCTATTGAATAAACAAGTCACCCAGTGGAAGCTGTGTGTTTCATTCTGACCACATTTGCAAAGCTTGGAGAGAGGCTCGTGCGGAGGCAAAACTGGCAGCTGTTTTTCTCAAAATTAATTTCTATCCCCACAGTGATCAGTTCTGGTTAAGTGAGAGAATCAAATTATGTAAGTTACTTCTGCTGGGAAGGACTGCTGCTCTGAATCTCGATGAAAAATAGCACAATGCTGCTATTTAATTTTAAAATCCCATCCACTTCTCTCACAATTCGTAACAATTCTGCCTCCAGCTCATGCGGTATTCATGGATCTTAAAAATACTTTGAAAGCAGATATTATTAGTGCCAGGGACCCTATGGAGAGGCAATCCAGGACCCTCTTTCTCCACAGAGGAGTGGGGTGAGGGAGGCTGGAGTCCTGTAGTCTGTGGTTCCCAACTGCCTGCTCCACATACATCAATATTCTACTTCTAGTTATTTAGGCCTTGGCACCAATTCTGAGCAGACTAATCTATGACACAGACGGTCCCCATGATGATATCAAGGACAGAAGAGAGATAAGGAATTATGGTTTACTAATGTTCGTCAATAAAGAAAAATGCTTCTAGTGTTACCAGAAACCTGGAGACCTGGAGAGTGGATAACAGCTCTCTCTCTCTCTCTCTCTCTCTCTCTCTCACACACACACACACACACACACACACACACACACACACAGATACACAAAGTCTGAGTATCTGTGTGTGTGTGTGTGAGAGAGAGACAGAGAGAGACACACACAGAGAGAGAGAGAGAGAGAGAGAGAGAAGATGGACAGACAGAAACAACCTTGGGTATCCATCACTGCCTTTCACCTTGTTTGAGACAGAGTCCCATGTGCCTCTCTGCTTTTGCTAGATTAGCTGGACCACAAGCTTCCATGGGCTCTCCTACCTCCACCTCTCATATCACCATAGAAACGCTGGTTTTACCGGCCTGCGCCACTCACCTCCCTTACATAGATCCTGGGGATTCAAACTCAGGTCCTCACACTTGTGTGGCCAGTGCTTGCCCCTGAAGCCATCTCTCCACTCCCTGTGACAGCCTTCTAAAAGCCAGTCCAAAATGTTGATGTGTAAGGTTTGTGCTCTAGAGGCGCAAGAAAAAAAAAACACATATAAAAATGGTCAGTAAGCATGGGTCCCACTGTACAATTTCCAATGAAACTTTGACCTGACACTTCATTTGTATGTGAATCCCTTTAAAAATTAAAAGGAAATGTGTGTGTGTGTGTGTGTGTGTGTGTGTGTGTGTGTGTGTGTACATGAGTTCCAGTGTCAGAGACCAGACAATGGCTTCAAATCCCCTGGGACTGGAATTACAGGGGGTTGTGAGCCCCCTGGTGTGCGTGCTGGGAGCCTAACTCAGGTCTTTGGCAAGGGACCTGAGTCCCTTGCTTTCAGCCATCTCTCCAGCTCCAGTTAATTATCTTAGTATGCACTTTATGGGGTTCACATGTGTCACATCATGTAACATGTATATCCTAGTACTTTGCCTCATTTTTGTTCAGCCATCATATTGCCCCATCTTTACCCCACTGACTTTCTTTCCTCAATCCTCGTAGGCATCTGTTGTCAATTTTCATCTCATCTCCCATTTCCTCCAGGTGAGACAAGTGGCCTAACTTCTCCTACCTACACTGTGCTCATATTTGCTGGTCAGAATGGGGTCCACAGGACAGTTGGCGTGACTTACTCAGGTGCTGAGCTGCTGAGAGACGTACAGTTTTCATATTGACATGTGTCTGATAAATATCACCTATTTCTTCTTCATTTTTAATCAGGAAAACAATTGACGGTGTTTGTGTCTCATACTAAACCTACTGGGTACCTGGCAATCGATTCTGACATTTTAGACATTAGCAATAATCCCTCCTCCAAACTTACTGTACAAAATACTAAGAAATAACTGAGACTTGACCATGACAGGATTTGGAGTTTAGTAAAGGGGAGAATCATTTGAATCTTTCCCATCCCATAGAGTGCATGTAGTCCAAGAATATCAGACTGCAAACTCAAGAAAAAAAAAAAAAGGTGGCTAGATGCCATCCTCAAGTAACCCCACTTCTGTGTGAGTGCTTCTGTACCTATGCTCCCCTTCCCGAGATGGAGGTTATGCATGAGTCTTGTTCTGTTAGAAATAGACTTTTTGGCTAATGACAATCTAGATACTTTTTTTTCCATTTTTGAAACCTGGTCTCACTGCGTAGCCCAGGATAGCCTTAAACTCTTGATCATCTTTCTTTAGGCCCAAGTGCTGGGGTTCAGTTGTATGTTGTGGTCTGACTCCTGGTCTCTCATGATGGTAGTAGCACAGTTATAGCCAGAATGGAGGATTCACTTGATCTGTAAACCCCACTGTTTAAAACATCTTTAAAATATCCTACCTGGGAATGGAGAGGTGGTTTGGTTGGTAAAGGGTTTGCTGAGCAAGAATGTGTCCAAAACTGAGTTTAACCTCTGGAAACCACATCTAAGTTGGGAACCGCAGTGCACACTTGAAATCCTAGCACTGGAGATGTGGAGACAGGTATATTTATCCCTGGGGCTTGCTAGACAGCTGCTCAGTGAATTAGTTCCAGGTTCAGTGAGAGACCCTGTCTCCAAAAAATAATATGGAGAATAATGGAAGAAGATACCTAACTAGCTTTCACATGCACACTTGCACGCCTGCATGCACAGAGGTGGACACACACACACACACAAATACTAGGTACACCTATTTTCATTCTGGGTAAAGAAGGACATCTAAGTCCAGGTGGTTTTAGGTCGGTCACATGTCCCCTTTTCTCCAAGGCTCTGATTGCAACTGTAGCCTATTCCATCTATAGGTGGAACGACTTCACCAGGTTAAGAGCCTCCTTTAGCAGCTCTCTTCAGATGAACGAGGCCTGTCAAGTGCTGAGTGAAGATGTCAAAACAGTGAGGCTGAGCCCTGCTCCCTGAGCACAAAGCCCCTCACCATGGTTCATCCCAGCCTCCCCTCTTTCTGTTCCACTGTCTTCTCTGATCTGAGCCCAGCCTTCTTTACATAGTAACAGTCAGGCACAGGGTGCAGATACACCACATTACCTGCTCTGGGGACAGCCCAGAGTGGAACTCCACCATTATTCCCATGGTACCCACAGAAGGACACTAAGAACACTAAGCAATTATTGCAGTGGCACTAATTACAGTATGCTAAGTGGGCCACCTTCAAGCATGAGGGCTGATGCCATTTCCCTGAGATGACAGAAGTTGTTGCACCTATTCTAGTAACTTTTCCCTTGCTCTGAATTTTCTGTCGCTGTACATATGCCAGGCAGGGAAAAGCCGCAAAGACATCTGATATTGTATGTGATCCTCATCGCCTATCTAGATAGTTGCTCTTGACCTAGACCCTGGACCTCAGGCTATGTGGCTCCACGAAACAGCTCACCCCCCCCCACCAGAGCATGTAAATTTTCTAAGAAGTACATACACATTTATCTATCTGGTGGTTTCATCAGATTCTGCTTCCCTCAGCTTTCCAAAGAACATTCTAAAAAAATGTATATATACATATGTATATGTATATATATCTATATGTGTGTGTGTGTATGTATGTATGTATGTATGTATGTATGTATGTATGTATAACATTGCTAGCCAAAAGAGGAAAACAAGTAAT
Organism: Lophiomys imhausi; assembly: GCA_907164525.1. Lineage (NCBI taxonomy): Eukaryota > Metazoa > Chordata > Mammalia > Rodentia > Muridae > Lophiomys > Lophiomys imhausi. The sequence goes on from CAJQZJ010032849.1 coordinate 2,025,640, forward strand.
TTATCACTTTCCTTTCTGTCCTGTATACCCTTGGGAAGGGCAATCTAACAAGATGAGTGTGTGTCGCTTTTGTATCCCAGTGCTTAGGAGGCAGAGCCAAAAGTATGCGAGAGTCAAGGCCAACCAAGGCTACCTAGTGAGTTCAAGACCAGCCAGAGTTGGAGACCTGAGCTACAGATACTACCTTGAAAAGATAGTGGAAAAGGGAAGAGAGGAAGGGATTGAGAGAAGGAGGCAGGGAGAGAAGACAAAAAGGCATACTGAAACTAGCTAAAGAACACAGTTGACAAGATCACAAACTCTATCTGGCCTGAGCCAAGATTCTCAGAAACGTACCAACAGCTAGTTCTCACCATTTAAAAACTGTTTGTTAATTTATTCTTTGTGTTGAGAACGATGAAACCCAGGGACTTTCATACACTTGGAAGGTGCTCTACCACTGAGAAACACCTGCTAAGTGATATTAGTCTGTAACTTTCTTTTTATGCTCCTTGATATTTGTAAAAATTAATATTAATACACAAGGTATTAGAAATCATTATGGCACTTTAAACAGTGTTTTAATGATTGTCTTCCCTCATCTCCCTGACATCTGTGCTATCTTTGATTCTCCAATTGTATGTCTCTTTTCCTATCACTTACCATGTAGTATATAATACGTAAATATATATATATACATGTACATATATACACACATGTGTACACACACATTCACACACACACACACACACACACACACACACACACACACGTAAGTGTAAGTAGAGAGAGGGCATTGAAAGAGGAATGTGTTTTGTAACTACACTCTCAGGAGAGCTCATCTATTTCCAGGAGAGCTAATCTAGTCTCAGAGGAAGACATCAATCACTTCTTGAAGGTGGAGCTTCCCCAAACTAAATATCTTGTAATGTTACCACCACCTTTAAACACCATTGCATTGGGTACTTGAGCCTTGATATGTGCCCCAATGGGGTTATGCAATATTAATATTTAAACCATAGCCCCACTTATACACAGGCTCTCCCCCTCTCCATCTCCTTTTCCCTCTCCCTCTCTGTCTATCTCTCCCTCTGTTATTCTTCCCTCCCTCCTTCTTTCTCTTTTTCTCTCTTTCCCTCCTTCCTTTCTCTCTCTCTCCTCTTTCTCTTTCTCTGTGTCTGTGTCTGTCTCTGTCTCTCCTTATCTCTTGCTTTGCCTTGCACCAACACCATGCTGTGTCAGTTTGCAGATGTACAGGAGACGTTTGTACCTCCCAGTATAAACTGCTTCACTTTATCCTTCCTGAAATAGATTTGGTTTTGGCTCTTGTGTTTTTTCATGTGGGTTTTATTTTTAAAAATTTTCAAATTCCACAAAACTAGCTTTTTTTTTCTTTTTATTAATTTGGGAATTTCACATCATGCACACTGCTCCCGCTCATCTCCCACCTCCCCTCAGACCCACCCTCCACCATTGAAACCTCTCTCAACATAAAAAAAAAAAATCTCATTATGGAAGCTATAGTGTGTCTCAGTGTGTTCCACAATATTCCCTTTTGTCTACACTTTTTTTTTTTTTTTGCTTGAAAATGTTCATTATAATGACTCCTTGGTCTGGTACAAGGCCTCTGGCTTATGCTATTTTGTCAATACTAGAACCTCACTGGAACTCCTCTTAGATATCCTGTTGTTGTCCTGTGTCATGGAGATTCTATAGTTTGGGTCTGTGGAACTGGGTTCTTCATGCACTCCAGCACTTTGTCCATGGAGTATATGTTGGGATAGTCCAACTTAAAGCCCTAGTTCTGGGCCTGCAACATGTACATTCAGGGCCAGTTCTACTATACTACCCAGGTAAGATGCAGGGTCTGTTCTCCTGAGTGCTGCAGCAGGTAAGGGGTTGGACCAGCTCTCCTGCTAACATGAGACTATCAGGACCAACTCTCACACCTGCTTCCTGTGACAAGGGCATCAGAGAGTGGAAGGGATCTCTCCCTGGCCAACACCACCTAAAATCAGACAAAAAGTAGGGATAGCTCTCTCACACTCACACCCTTGAGGCTGGTCAGTTGTACTGTGCTATCCAGGCAAGGTGCAGGGCCTGCTCTCCTGAGTGCTGCAACATGTGAGGGGCAGGGACAGCTCTCCTGTTCTCATGACCCCATCAGGACCAAATCTCCTGTTTGCCACTGGTGGTGAGAGCAGAAAGGGGGTGAGGGGATCTCTCCCTTGCCAACACCACCACAAAGCAGACAAAAGGCAGGACTGGCTCTTCCACAGTCACACCCTCGGGCCTGCCTCACCCACAATCCCCACATCCAGGCCCAGGCAGAGTTCTTCTAGTCTCTGGCTTGCCTTCTGTCCTGGGAGCCCAGCTAGTGCTTGCCTGGTGCTGCACTGGTAGTCATCACAGACTAGATTCCTGTCCAAAAGTAGCCTTTTAAGGATTTTATTAGGATTGTGGGTCATGTATTTTATCCAATACTTCCAGAATCTATTTAGTATTGCTTGATTTTTCTTTTTAAAAAAAGACTTGTTTTTATTAGTTAATTATGTGTCTCAGTGTACATCTGTACATGGGTATGTGCTCATGAGTGCAGGTGCCCTTGGAGGCCAGAAGAGGGCATCAGATCTCCCTGGAACTGGAATTACAGGTTGTTGTGAGCTGCCCTGAACTCAGGTCCTCTGCAAGAGCACCAAACACTCTTAACCGCTGAGCCATCTCTCTAACTCACTTTCTTTTGTAAATCTTCTTAGTGGGGAGAGAATTAAGACAGAGTGTCACTATGTATTCCAGACTGGTCTGGAACTTTCAATCCTCCTGTTCTCTCCAGCCTACTGAGGAGCAGAATTACAGGAATCTTTAGCACCATGCTCCTGCTTGTATTGTCTACTATAATTGGCAGGTGGTTTGTATCTTTTAGGATCTTATTTTGTGTATATGTCTCTCTGTGTGTTTGTGCATAGGCATGTCTGTGTTTGCCTGCAGAAAGGAGAACAGGATGTAGAATTCCCTAGAGCTACAGTTAGAGTCAGTTGTGCTCACCCAGTGTGAATCTTGGAACCAAACTTGGATCCTCAGCAAAAGTACCAAATGCTCTTAACTTCTGAGTCATCTCTCCAGCCCAATTTGCTCATTTCCCAGATGCATACTGAAGTGTGTGTGTATGTTTGTGTTTGTGTATGTGTATGTGTGTGTGTGTGTGCATGTTTACGCATGCTCACTTGTGTTTGGGCACATGTGTGTGAAGGTAATTTGCACATATGTAATCAGATTTTTTTTCTTTAATCATTCTCTACCTTACATATTGACAAAGGACCTCTCACTGGAGCATAGAGCATGCTGATTCAGCTAAACGGCTTGCCTTCTCTTCTGTGTCTACTTTCCAAACACTGATTGGGATTACAGGAGGGCTACCACATCTACCTGACTTTCACATGAATATAGGAGTTCAATTGTTCCTCACACATGTATGATGTGTGTGTGATGAACTGAGTCATCTCCCAGCCCCATCTCTCTTCTTTTCTAAGATGAGCACATGAAGTTGTAACTTTCCTCTAAGCATGGCTTTAGCCACATCCTGCAATGTGTGATATTTCAATAGTCACATTCAATATTCTTTCATCCAAGATAATTTTTTCCAAACAAGCATTTGTAAGATAGAATACTGATACTTTCTATGAAGTGATATGGGGTAATTCTAAGGATATATTGCCAAGCTGGAAAAGCAAAATGTAAAATAGAATTTATAAAGCTACTTTCGATAGAAGAGAGAGGAGTATATAGAATCACAGTTGCGGATGTATTTCTTACTTCCTCCAGAAGAATAACTCAGGAGGATAAAGCAGAAACTAGCACAATTGCTCACATATGGAAGATGGATTAGTAGACTGCGTGGGGAAGTGAAAAGGATAGATAGATACTTCTTCAAGAACATTGTTGGTACAGATTTTACTTTGGGAACATGTTGTACTTATTCAAAAGTAAAATGAAGCCAACAGTGGTGGAAATAAAAGCAGCCTCAAAGTGAACAACATGCAAAATGAACACAGAAGGGGGCTGCCTAGATGGCTCGGTGGATAAAGGCACCTGTCACCAAGCATGATGATCTGAGCTTTATTCCCAGAACACATATGTTGGAAGAAGAGAATAGACTCCCACAAGTTATCCTCTGACCTCCACAACTGCACTATCTCCTGTACACACAAACCAAACACACACACACACACACACACACACACACACACACACACACGTGTAAATTTTTAAATATGAGCATAGAAGGAAGAAAGAACTGTATCCATTAATCTAATGTTCCTAACAGATTGCCACAGACCCCACCCAATAGCCTACCTGAAAGAAGCTGATTGCTCACAGATCTGAAGGTTACCAAGTCTGAAGTTAACCTGTAGGTCATCTCTTTCTCACATGAGCATCAACCCCACTACAACAGTGTTGCAGAACATGGCCTCTGAGCAAAAGAAAAAAGCCACCATCTTTATCAACTCAGTGTGCCTGCTTTGCAGGTGTCCATCATGATAGTGCGAGTAGACTGTTGACATTCCTCATAGAAGGAAAAGGTTCGTTGGACTCTTGCTTGAGCATCTAGTCACACCTACTTGCCTGTTATGGGCAGTTCTGCCCCAGTTGAACAGGATGTGGTCTGGAAGGTGTTGGCATACATAAGCTGGGGGAAGTTAATGGAAGAGGTTCCATCTGTACAGCTGTAGGGAGGCCATCACCCATGCTGGATGTGGACATTACAGTGCAGACATTTTCTGATAACCACCCTCCTGATGGTAACCTCCCACCCACACTCTGTAAAGAGGTTCAATGAACTAACAGGTTCCCAGGATGGACTTTGGTAGAATCACACCTTGGTTTGTCACGGGGAGTAGACATGATTTACATCTCCCTTGAGGAAGGAATTCTACCAACATAAAAGACTACTTCCTTATGACATCATTTATCTTTAGTCATCCCCAAAAGCATTATTTTCAATAGCCCCGTTTAAGCCTTTGCCTTCCCTTCATCCACAAAATGAGTAATTTTTAATCATCCAGCATTTAGACCCTTATGAATGGAGGTAAACTGACTCTCCTTTGCTGTGTAACTGTGGAAAATCAGCTTCCTTCTCCAAGCCATCTTTACCATTTGTATAATATTAATGGTAACTGCACACATATACAGGTAACATCCATGTGTATTTGTTTACTTAATCCTGCCTCCTGTTCTATAAGGAGTTGTCATAAAGTTTGTTTTATATATATTACTGATTAGAAAATTATAGAATGGATAGCTAAGAAGTTTTCCCCAACTCATACCTACTTGTTAACATACCAAGTGATTAAAACTAGAAGTGAGTATATATGTATGTGTGAGAGATACCTGTGTGTTATATGTACTTTTACATATTTTACATGTGATATATGTTGTTTATTGTATATGCTTTTATGTTTTTCTGTGATAATGTATTAGATTTATGCATGTGTTTAATATGTTACATACTTATATGTTTATGTAAATATATTTGAGTATATTAATTGTTTTATATATATATATACATACATACATACATACATACATACATACACACAAATGTTGTGCATGCAGCTGAGCTTCCAACATGTGGGAATTTATCTAAAGACCTTTGGTTGTATCTAAAGATATGACTCTCTCACTTGAGTTTCTAATGTTCCCCATGCACAAATGAAAAAGTCATGAAGTATTGTCCAGTCTACATTGAAGAACCTGATCCACCACCAGAAAGCATGAAATATTCATCTAAGTGTCTGTATTTCCATGTCTGAGTAGATGCGGATAAATTTCAGCCTCCACAGACCCTGAGCTGTGGTCCTCATTTAGGCAGGGAACTGACTGATTGTGGGATGGGCTAGTGCTGATGGGATGAGTTGTGTTAGGCACAAAGCTTAGATGACCAGCCAGGGAATTCGCTGAACTGAAGTAGATCAGTGCAAGCTGCCAGTTGTTTTGTTTTTTTTTTTTTTTGTTTTTTGTTTTTTTTTTTTTAGAAATTCCTTTCCTGATAATAACAGGAAAGAGTAGACACAATGCATAGGTTGTAACTGGCCAGCATTGTCAGCTTGTCCTACCATAACCTTGATCTGATTCTAAAACCTTGGCAAGAGAGGAGATATTGTTATGAGAGATGCTTAGTGCCCTTCCTTTTGTGGGAAAATAAATTCTGACCTTGTGGAAAGATTCCGATGGGTCTGTTTCTGACACAGCATGCCCAGGGCACTTCTTCATGGAATTCTAAAAAAGAACAACAAGCCATTTACATCTTGAGGGAAGTACTATGTTACAAGGAAGGACTCATTAGTTTGGTCTTTTCAAATATGCCACAAGTGTAAAATACATTTACAATATCTAACATATGGCCTTATTGCTCTCTCTACAGGGAATTGCTTCCAGGAGCCTCCGATAGATGCCAAAATACAGAGATGCTCAAATCTTAAGACTACCAGACTATCTCTTTTTTTTTTTTCCTTTCTTTCTTTTTTTTTTTTTTTTTTCACTTGCAAAATTGATGTGTTTAACAGTTATGGAAGATTTGGAGCTGAAGTTGACCTCCAAGACAAATATACAAAATGACCAGGGAATTTGGCTCAGATAGTAAGAGTGTTGTCTAAGCATAAACACCTGAGTTCAAATCCCCAGCACCCACATGCTTGCTCAGCACCCACATGCTTGCTCATGTGCCTGTAACACCAAGGCTGTGGAAAGTGGATGCAGGAGGGTGCTGAGGCTTGCTGGTCACCAACCTAACTCCAGCCTCAGTGAGAGAGCCTGTCTTGAGTGTCTAAGATAGAGAGTGATATAGAACAGGACACTCAGCGTTCTCCTCTGGCCCGATCCTCTATACACACAGAGAGCATGTGCCTTCATATACACATGCACACATACCACATACTCATATGCATACAAACTCATACACATACAATGAGAGAGAGAGAGGGAGAGAGAGAGACAGAGAGAGAGAGAGAGAGAGAGAGAGCACGCCATATGCACATGGCTGTGGAGCCATACAGTAGAGCTTTGCTGACCTACCAGGGTCTACATCTTTAAAGAAAACTGACTCTCCTTTCCCTAGCAACCATCGTCTATCAGTAGGTCTTCAGCTATGGATAAGAACTCATGTGCCCCTCCCTCATCCATGCTGGAATGTTGATGAAATGGATGGATAGATTGATTGATACACACATAGTAACATACATACGTACAATAGATGATTGGTAGAGGATGGATAGACACATGATACATAGATGATACATAGATAAATGATAGATAGATGATATAAAGACAATCAGATGATAGATAGATAGATAGATAATATATAGATGATAGATAGATAAGACATAAATACATATATAAAAGGCACCTGTCAAATGAATGGGCCTAGAAACAAATAGCTCTGCCTAGCGCAAATGAATAGTGATCTCAGATCCCACAGACCCTGATTCTTTCCCCTTTCAATACAGAAATGTTCATTTTCCTTGTCGAATTTGAATTAAAAACTCTCAGAAACAGAGAATGATGACACCTGAGATGGAGGGCTTATAGACCTAAGTGACCACCTTCGTGTGATATTTTTTTCCAGATCTTTCCCCATCCTAGATGGTCACCACATCACATTTAATCTGCTGCCATGGCACTGGTGACCCCAAGCAACACAAATGGAGCGGCTGAGAAAACAACAACCTTTATAATGCAGGAAGGCTCTTTCTTTGCTTGCAGGCATTCTCATTGGAAACATAAGCACGCAAATGTCATTCTGGGTGGGAAGGGCGTAGCTGCTGGGTGAAGTGCTCATTCCTAGGCTGCCAGTTATTATCACTACAAAAAGGGAACAGGCATCAGTTTAGATGTAGCCTCCAGCTCTGAGGGGCCCCTGTGGGCATTTGTCTTAATCCCTTTACAATCCAACTTCCTCATCTCTTCAATGGGTAGAATAACCCCAATACTACAGGTTGTGTAACTACACAAAGTAACCAACAAACACCAGATTATATCTACCGGGTTATGATGTGTAAATTCCTGGACATGAAAATTTATTCTAAGTGGGTGTGACTGTGTATGCCTGTAATCTTAGCACTTGGGAGGCTGAGGCAGGAGGATCACTGCATGTTTGAGGCCTCTTGAGATACATAGTAAGTTCAAAGCCAGCCTGGACTACAGTGTGAATTCAGGGAAGAAAGAGAGGAAGGGGGAGAGGGGAAGAGGGAGGGAAGGAAAAGGACTGGGTAAGCTGTAGAAGGAGAAAAGTAAAGAAAAAGACCCATTAAAACTCTATGTTAAAATGAATATGTCACATGGTACAAAAAGTTCCAGTGAGGAGGTGAACATTCCTTAAGTGAATGATTCTTTTGGCCTCTTATTGGAAACTAGCAGCCAGCTGCCACCTACATGGTTGGTAGAATCTAAGGTGGTCTCTGTGACAAGTTTGCTGGCTAGAAGCTTTATTAGTCGCTGAGGAGGTTTAAGCAAGCCTGTGCCAGTATCTCTGATGGAAACTCCAATGAAGAGCTCAGGGCCTGTGGGCCTGCAGATCTGCAAGTCTCAGCTCAGATGCTCAGACAGTGGATTCCTTATGCTCCCTTTAGCTTAACACGTGTTTGCGGTCCAAATAAGCCCCACTGGAAAGGCTTTCTCCCTTTCTAGCTGCTGAGGATTCATTTTTGCGGCTTCTTTGTTTGTTACACACACACACACACACACACACACACACACACACACACACGGGTGTGTTAAGACAGAAAGAAAGGAAGGAAGGAAGGAAGAAAAGAAAAGAAAGAAAGGAGGAAGGGAGGGAGGGAGGTGGGGGAAGGGAGGCAATCCTCATTTGATAATTCACTGCAAAACTAAATTCAAAACTAGGGACAATCGGGAAGCAAAAGCTGAACCATATCAGAAAGCACCCCTCCACTGCACCCTGAGAAGGGGAACCACCCAGGCTGGTTTATGAGCATTTCTAAACGACAAGCATGGGCAAGATGTCTGAGTTCATTCCAGGCTATTCTGAATTTGTTCACACCTGTAGTTCCTTGACGTGAGAGGGGTTTTGATTTGATTTTTTTTTTAGAATTATTTACTCATGTAGTTTTCTGTGTATGTGCTTGGGTATATGTGTGTGCACCACATGGGTGCAGGTGCCCTAAAAAGCCAGAAGAGGACATAACTCCCCACAAGTGGAGTTAAAGGTGATTGTAAGCCACCTAACCTGAGTGCTGGCAACCCACCCTGGGTCCTCTGGAGGAGCAGTAAGTGCTCTTAACTGCTGAGCCATCCCTCTAGCACCGTTTCATTCGGAAATGACTAGATGTGGAATCATCCAGGAGGCACGCCCCTGGGTGTGTCTATGCAGATGTTTCCAGAGAGGAATCACTAAGGAAGGAATATCCAATCCAGATGTTGGCAGCATCGTCCCATGGAGAAAGTGAGCTGAGCCCCACCATCCTTCTCTACTTCTTGACTGCAGGGGCAATGTAAGCAGCCACCTCACAGGCCTGTTGCTTTTTCTCACTTGTCCTGAAAGTGTCTCTGAGGCAAATAACTATAGGGAACAGCTTAGCAACCTGGAACTCCACGTGGGTTGGGCTGTGCACATTCCACTCCTCTAACAACACACTTGGCAACACTGTGATGGTCAGCTTTCATTTTCAACTTGCCACAGCATAGAAACACCTGGGAAGGCAGTCCCAGAAAGGGATTGCCTACGCTGACTAGGCCAGTAGGCATATCTGTGGGAGAATTGCTTTTATTAGGTTGATTGATGTGGGAAAACACAGCCAACCTAGACAGCGCCATTCCTTAGTTAGGGGGTTCTGAACTGTATGTGAGAAATCATGTTGAATTGAAGCAAACAAACAAGAGATCACACATGTATTCATTTCTCTCTGTCCTTGATCATAGGCATGCTATAACTGGATGTTCAAGTTCCTGCCTTGATTTTGCTGCCATGATTGACTTCCCCCTCTGATGGACTGTGTCCCCTCAAACTGTGAGCCAAAATAAATCCGTCTTCATCAAAGCTGCCTTTTCTGGATGTTTTTGTCTCGCGATGACCAAAGTAACTAATACAAGACAGGAAGAACTAAGCAGTTACGTAATTTGAGGGATTTCCCCATCAAGGATCCCTATGCAACAATGCAGAATTGTGAGGCAGAGTACATCTGAGGACAACTGCAGTTTCACAGGTCGGCGAACCTTGGTTTAAGCCTTTTATCCCCTCTCCTGAGAAAATGAACCCTGTAGTGTCCCTTTTAGCGATCTAGGACTGTGGGGTACTTGTTTGAGTGCACAGTAATTGCTCCAAAAGTGACCTCCATTGATGACCGGGCTTTTCTGCTGTCCAGAAGTAAGCAGGCATTGAACTCTAAGTGGTGCAATAACACCTGTCTTCCTTGATAAATATCATAAAGGAATTCTACTTCTCCTGCCATTTCAACATCCCCTAAATGTCACCCACATCCCTGGCATCTGTTCATGCTATCCCAAGAGCATCTTTAGCAGAGGGCAGATGAAGCCTTCCTGATGAGTTTAAGGGATGTTAATCTGCCATACAATTGGCAAAAAAATTATGTCAACCAATGCCATGTGGGAAGCTAGGTTTCCAAGCAACCAGAATCCCCCACTTCTGTTCCCATTGGCTTCGTCCTTAGCATCAGAAGATATTCTTGAATTTCAGCCATCACCTACCTCTGGTCCTACATGAGACTATCACCCTGTAGCCCTCCCAGCAGGAATGAAGACATTATAAAGCAGTGGTTCTCAACCTGCGTATTGTGACCCCTTTGGGGTTGCATATCAGATACCCTGCATATCAGATATTTGCATTACAACTCATAATGGTAGCAAAAGTACAGTTATGAAGTAGCAATAAAATAATTTTATGGTTGGGGGTCACCACAACATGAGGAACTGTATTAAAGGGTCTCAGCAGTGGGAAAGTTGGGAGCCATTGGACTAAAGAAAGACTGTTGCCATTCCTCCTTCGGCTACTGAACTACTGAAATAAGGAGACTCCAAAGAATGAGACTTTTCCTGAGTATCTCAGGATGGAAGAAGGGAAAGCTGAATCCTAGGACCAGCCACAGAATGAATTCTACTTCCTAGAAGAAATTTCACACAAATCTAAGTTTTCAGATCACCTGGAGCCCAGGCAATGGTAAGTCAGTGATGGGCAGGACCATATCCTGACTAACCCTACTCAGCCGTGCATGGTTCCTGCTCACAACTAAACCTAAAATTCATGTTAGGACCTACAAACTTGGACTTATGGAAGAGAGAGTCAATGGACCTAGTTTTTCCTCTTCCCAGTGTAGCCAGATTGACTACAATCTGCTTCCCCCCCCCTCTGCTTTCCACTACACTTGTCTCTTCAATTAGCCTATTGAGGGTGGGTGATGGAGGTTAGCTTACTATGGCCTTCAGAGTACAGACTCTAGCATCTCCAATAATAAGCCCAGCCTCCTCCAGGTAGCTTTATCAGGACTTCCAGGAGATGCGTGCTGAGGCTACTTTGTAATCTGCCTTTCTTCCTAGCATGAGTTTCAGAAAAGGGGTTGTCTTATGCAGTGTTCTATTGCTATAAAGAGACACCGTGACCACAGCAACTCTTATAAAGGAAAGCATTTAACTGGGGCTGGCTTACAAATTCAGAGGCTTAGTCCAATATTGTCATGGCAGGATGAATGAAGGCATGCAAGCAGGAGAGGTAGCTGAGAGTTCTACGTCTGGATCAGCAGGCAGCAAGAAGAGAGAAATCCTGGGCCTGGCTTGAGCTTGGGAAACCCAAACCCCCAGTGACATACTTCTTCCAACAAGACCATACCTCCTAATCCCTTTCAAATAACATCACACCCTAGTGACCAAGCCCATGTGTGGGCCATTCCTATTCAAACCACCTCAGGGGCCTCTGCTCAATATTTTTTGTTTATTGGCTCAATCTGTTATCGTATGTTCTTTTAGGATAGAGACAGCCAACCTCCTTTCAACAAATATTTGCTAGATAGAGTTTGGTATCCAGCCTCCTGTAGGCCCTTTCCCTATTCTGCTCTTAGACAAGACACAGAGTACCCACACGGTGTTTCCTACTGACAGGAAGCAAGCCCAGGACTCCCTGGAGCCAGCTCCTAACCAGCTTCTCCTCCACATGTTGCTAAAACCAAACCTATAAATGTGATCCTTTTCTCCCTGCAACCAGCAAACTATCAATTTTCTGCTTTGAAAGATAACGCCAAGAGAGAAATGACTCAGTTGAGAGCTGGAGGACACAATTTGTAAGTCTTTTCTTCCACATATTTAGTTCTCTCCACTTCAGACACCCTTACCAGTGATTTGCTCACTGACACCCTCAGGATATACACAACTTCTAGGAGCAGGAAGTAGATAGACACTTTGATGGATGTCTCCTTATTTTTCTGTCATTCATTTAATAACATATCTTATTCTCAACCATAATAGCAGGCAATTTTTAGATTGTTTCTCACAGAGAGGGAAGTATGTTAGAAATAGCCCTGCTTTGCATAGGTCTCTTTTTTGGTTTTGCTTAGCAAGAAGGATGCTCACTGATGTGCCCAGGCATCTTGGTGAAAGGTATTCTTATATAGGATATGGAAGTGTGGAGAATCGTTCAGTAGTGGTTCGTTTGTTGGATGCCTGCGTGATTATTTCCTATGAATGTTGATCCTTCAAATTCTAGCTAAGGACTGAATAGATGGCTTAAAGATTAAACACACTGGAAAATTGCAGTTCTTCCAGAGGATCTGAGTTCAGTTTCCAGTACCTACATCACAACCATCCATAACTCCAGCTCTTCTCTAACTTCTGCAGGCATAAGCACATATATGCTACACACACACACACACACACACACACACACACACACACACACACACA
>CAJQZJ010032849.1:2038549-2078309 GCA_907164525.1 Lophiomys imhausi
ACACACACACACACACACACACACACACACACACACACACACACACATACACATACGAGAGAAAGAGATTAAAATAATTCCATCCAACATAATAGCTTGTACCAACCTTAACTATCTTTCATGTTTTCTTTATTGGTATTTGTAATGTGTCCCAAATCCTTAAGGATTTCCAAAAATCATAATGAGGTGTCAGAGTGTTCACCTCTGTTTTACACACAGAGTCATTGTGTATCTTCTATCTAAAGTGTTTGGTACTGTTAGCCAGGTAGCATTCAAATGATGTATACATCATTAAGAGGATTTGTATTCAGGCCTGTGAAGAGGGTTCAGTTGAGAAAGAGCTTTCCCAGCAAATGTGAGGACCTGGCTTCAGTACTCAGAACCTATTAAAAAAAAAAAAAAAACTTGCACCATTCACTTATGATTCCTGGGTCTCACCAGACAGACATTCCACCTGAATAGATGAGGTCCAAGTCAGCAAGAGACCTTATGCAGAGTTTAAGAATCTGATGGATGGTGCCTGCAGACTGACACCTGAGGTTGTCTTCTGGCCTCCACATACACATAAGCATGTACATCTGGCCTTTTTCCCTCCCTGAAAAACTCAATTCATAACTACAAAACTCTGCCTAACTTCTCTGCTCCTCAAGTCTCACATTTCTGATCTGGAGATTAAACAAACAAACACTCCCTCACACAGGGTTATCAATAAACTAAGTCATCATTTGTCATCAACAGAGCTCTCCTGTGTTTAGAAATCACCCGTACTTTCTGTATGCATTAGCTTGCTAACTAAATAAAACAGATTTCATTGGAAAACATTTTAAGTGGTGTCCCTGCCATTAGCAGTCGAGAACAGAGTTATAACCTGTTCTAAGAGAAGTCTAAAGAGAAGGACTATTTAGTGAGCTTGGCAAAAAGCCCTCTGCTGAACCTCCAACCAAACCAACTTGCTATCACTCATAAACTATGGCTGGCATTGAAAGCTGCTAGTTCAGAAGACTTGGCATAAATAGGTGCACGCTGCACCAATCTTTATACTGGTGCACATGTGCATGCACATACACACATGTGCACACACGTGCACACACACACACACACATGCACACACGCACACACAGCAATTCTGGGAGTTTGCTTTTAGTAGGACTGGCTTTTTGTGTAAGAATAAATGTCAGCGCCTTCCTATCCTTCCCCTCTTTGCTCAAGCTCCAAATCATCAAGAAGCTTGCAAACATTGTGATATTTTCAGGTTGACACAACAATTTAACGCAGAAAGAGAGATGAAATGATCAGCATTGCAATGCACTATTTGGAATGTTAAAAGATTTCTAGAAAATAATGTTGTCCATTCTTTCAAACGATTTACTTTTATTTTATTTGTGTGTGTGTGCATGTGTGCAAGCTCTCATAGAGACCAAATGTGGTGATTGTGAGCCACCCAACATAGAAGCTGGGAACTGAACTCAAGCTCTAGGATAGCAGTAAATGCTCTTAACCACTGAGCAACCTCTCCAACCCCCCAAATATAATATTTTTTTCCTTCAGAATGATACACATGTCTGTTTTCCTAGTGTTTGGGAGGTAAAGGCAGGGTAATGAGGCATTTGAGCCAGATTTGGCTACATAACAAGTTCAAGGCCATTGTTTTTATATCTGTCTCTGTTAAACAGGGTGGACATGTTTGATTGTGGGTGAGGTGCTCGTGTGTGTGGAAATATTGAAGATTGTGAGGAGAGTTGTGGTTAACCTCAGGTGTCATTTTTCAGGGACTGTCTATCTTTTTTTTTTTTTTTTTTTTTTACAGGTTATCTCACTGGACTAGGGTTTGCCAAGTAGGCCCAGCCAGTTGGCTGGAGAGCCCCAAGAATTTGTCTGTCTCTGCCTCCAGGTTTATATGTGGATTGTAGGGATTGGAATTTAGGTCCTTCCACAGCTTGCTTGGCAAGTACTTCACTATTTCTCCAGCCCTATATATTTAAACTCTGCTAGTAAATTTCAAGTGCCTAATCATTAAAAATTCTAAATATTTGTGTTGATGATTTAATTATTCCATTTTGTATCAAAAAATCTTAACACTGCTTTAAACCATATAAATATATACAATTATAATTTGTCAATTTAAATAAGGAGAAAAATAATTTTTCTTTGACCTCTTCAGTTAGGCACAGCAAAGAACAACCAAAAAGCAGCCAACCAGTTTCCAATATGTGCTCATAAAAAACATGGGATACTTGCTGTTTTACATTTTCTGTCTACTAGTGAACCAGACATCAATTTCCTCCCATATACACAATTGATCAACAACTCAAAGCAGGTCTCTGGAGCACATTAAAGGCCCTTGCTCCTACTGAAGTCAGTAAACCAAGTTTGGTTTTCACCATCCCCAGGAGGCTTGTAGTAATATGAACCAAAAGAGATTGCCTGACCAGGAAACAAAGGTTATGCCAGTGGGTTCATGTTTTTCTGGTGACTTTAGAAGAGCAGAGATGGAGAGATGGCTCAGTCATTAAGAGCACATTCTGCTCTTACAGACAACCTGAGTTCAGTTCCCAGAAGCCATGTTGGGCAACTCACAACCACCTGTAACTCCAGCTCTAGGGCAACTGACGCCCTCTTCTGGAGTCTGTGAGCTCTTCACTCATGTGCACACATTCACATTCAGATACACACATGTACACAAATACAAGTTAAGTCCTTAAAAGGACAGGACTCTCCTTTTCCTTGGGTTCCAACTGAATTTAGAGGACTGTGCAGATAATGTTGATGAGAGAAAACAGAAAACCGAACATACAAAAACTGTGAGACTCCCAGTGAGATGGCTCAGAGAATAAATGTACTTGACACTCAATCTGTTGACTTCAGTTATGTTTGTGCAGCCTAAACAGTAGAAGAGAAGCTACTCCTTAAGCTGTTCTCTGACCACACTTGCTTGCAGGCGCACACACACACACACACACACACACACACACACACACGCGGGATGATAAACAAATAAGTGTCAATACCTGACATCAAAAACTTAAGAGACCAAAGATTTAATTTGCTTAGTTTTAAATATGTGAGGTGAGCTCATCATGGAGGGGAACACACAATCAAGCAAAGCAGCTAACATCATAGCGGTCAGGAAGCATGGAGGGAAAAGGCTTGGCTTGTGAGCTATCTCACAATGGGTTCTTACTAGTTCTTATAAATGAGTTCTTACTAGTATGTATTTGTTTAATGTGTGCACCATACTCGCTCACTTGCATGTGCACCATAGCTTGTACATGGAAGTGAGAAAACAATCCATAGAAAGTATCTCTTTAATCATATGGGTCCAGATGATTGAGCTCAAGCTTGGTGGCCAGTCCCTTTACCTACTGAGCCATCTGCCTCACCCATGGCTTCTTGTGTTCATTCCAGTCTCCCAGCACATGGGATGGAGCTGCTCATACTCAGGTTAGGCCTTCTCCCTAGCCAGTCTTCTGTGGAAACACCCTCACAGGCACATTCAGGGATGCACTCTACTGGTCTCCTAGGCGCTCCTCAGTCTACTCAAGATGACCATTAAAATTAACCATTGCTAACATATTCCAAGCATTGACTACCTCCTTGGTTAAGTCCTGTTTAAGAGTATCATTGATAATAATAATAATTCCAGTGGCTAGAAATATGGCTTGGTTGTTAGAATGTTTACCTGGAATTCATGAGGACCTGTATTTGAAAGCTAACAATTCATAAACCTAGTCTTGATGGCATATGCTTATAATCTTATCACTGGGAGATAGAGGCATGAAAATCAAAAGTTCAGGGCCATTCTTGGATATCTAGTGAATTTAAAGCCACATTGGACTACATAAAACCCTGCCTTAAAAGAAAGAAAGAAATAGAAGTGCAATATGCCAGGTTTTCAGCCTATTGACAGGAGCTAACATAGGTAGAATGTTCATGTGTGACTATTACTTACAAATACCTGATGATAAGGAAGATATGAAAACAGGATTTCCTTGGCTCACAGTTTGGGATGGTGCAGTCCATCATAATGGGGAAAGCATATTGGAGGAGCATGAGGCAGCCAATCATGTTACATCCACTATCAGGAAACAGAAAACCAAATGTTGCTACTTGACTTGTTCTCTCCTTTTTACTCAGTAGAGTAAAAAGACCCAGCTCATGAAATGGTGCCACCCACACTGAGGGTTTGTCTTCTCTCCTTAGTTGAACCTCTCTGGAAACACTATCACAGACACAGTCAGAAATGTGTCTCCCAGGAGATTTCAAAACCAGTCAAGTTAATAATTAACTTTCACAATTGACTAGCCATTATCTATTTAACTGGTTGTGTAGCATGAGGAAATTATATGCACCTTTTCGCCCAAATTAAAAGGTTACCCAGAGGTAAAACAAGTAACCTGGGAATGACTTTGAATCTCAGCCTTCATGCAAATTAGACAGGCTTACCACTTCTTGCAAAGAATCATAGTTAAGCCTCTCTTGCCTCCTATGAGCCACAGTCAGCCCCAACAGCAGTACACTCTGCAAAGCTATGCTTCCAAGCCTTGATCCCTTACAAAACACAGAGGGCCGTAGACCTGTACTAAAGGATACTGTTCAGTGTGATTTGACTTAGTGGCTCTGATTTTTATCTTTTGTGCTGGGGAATGTCAGCACTGTTTTATCGGCAGCTACACGGGTAAGCATATTGTGCACTTCAATGAGACTCTTTTTATCCAGCTGCCTCGTGCTTTAAGGGAAACGCTGCCTTGTGTTTCTGCCCTCCCCAAGCAGGCATGCACAGCCCATGTGGAGGATCCAATATGCTTTATTAAACAGAAAATTAATATAATGCCATTGTGTCAGCTGGTGGCTCCTTGAGCGTTAAAGACCTCAAAGTGTTTTTGTTATCAAAACCCAATTTTAGCTTACAGAGATTGGGAGCCTGGAGACATTCATAAACACATGCTTTCTCCCCAGGGAGAATTATCTGAATCCTAAGGTGAAGGTTTGGCTGGTACTGATGAGAACAGGAGATAGAAATTGGCTAGCCAACGATAAGGTAAAAAACACCTCCAAAAGCTAAGGGCCAGAAATGTCCTTGTACTCCTTTATGATTTTGTCTTTGACAGAGGTCAGAGACGCTAAGAGTTTTAAAGCCGAAATATTTCTGATTCTTCACGAACAGAAGCCCTAGATGTCAGGAAGGGCTTCTCTGGATTTTGTTTGGTTTTAATCTCTTCTCTTTAAAGGGGTACCCCTTTTCTGTGATGTGAATGAAACTGTGTGGCACCTAGACACCAGGAATAGGAAGTAGAGTGACCAGCTCCACCTCCCCCACGCGTCCCCATGCAGGAAAACTTCAGTAACCCCGTGTTCCTCTCCCAGAGATCCTTCCTGCTCTGCAGGGGCTCTGCTCACTCAGTTTCTCTTAAACCCCCTATAATAAAATGCCTCTTTCTAAAAGCTCACCCTCAGTGGCCCTTGAGTTCATTCTCCACATTCATGAGACAAGAACCCCCAAGTCACCAGCTTTGGCTGCTTTGATGGCTATTGAGAGGCCAAGACCTCAGCCCCACAAGCCAAGCCCACCCAGGAACTAGGAAAGGCTCAGTGGCTATGGAAGGCAACCCTGCTATTCCCATGTCAGCCAAAGCAACAGGTGGTTGTATGAATTGAAGCCAAGCACCTGGCTGTACCCAGAACAAGAACAAAACTGGGGCTGGGGAAACAGTTCGCTGGGTAAAGTGCTTGCTGTGCAGACCCAAGGACCTGAGTTCAGTCCTCAGGGCTCACATAAAAGCTACATGCAGTAGCAGGCATCTGTAATCTAAACACTCCTGTGGGGAGGTGGGTGGTGGAGATCCCAGTATGCTTCCAGCTGGGTAGCCTGATATTCAGAAATTCAATATCAGTAACGATGAGATTTGAGGACATTTCTCTGTAACTTCCATTTCCTCAGCAAGTATTTAGTGAATTCCTAGAATGCTAGTTACTTTAGGTACGATGGAGAGGGTAGTGAGCTGGGCTATAGTCTTTAAGAAACCACTGTCTGATAAGTAGAGGAAAAAGAATTCAAAACTGTGTGTGGTGGATAATGGCACTCTCACTACACACTCTGTTTTCATTGACATCCTCCATGTTTCTCAATATCAAATGGCAACTATGCTCGGGCTCTTTGATATGCCCCCGTTCTCAGCCAGATATGCTCAATTCTAAATCGGACTTGTTCAAAGCTAGAGGAGGCTAGTGAGAGAGGTCTGGGCAATCCCACATAACTAGAAATAGACTTGGAAGTTGAGATAGCTCTTGATCCGTTGGCGTGGGGGATGGGGCATAAATTCCCACCATCCTTCTGTGAAGGGAAGACCATAGTTGAGAGACCAGAGATATGGATCAGGCCCTCATTGGGGAATTTTCAAAAGCTTGGTCCAGAAATCCAGATTGTAGCCCTGGAGTTCTGCAACCAGACAGCTGCAGCCCAGCACCCAGTAACCAGAGCCAGCCTTCCCTAGAACCTACCATTGGCCAACCAAGACTGACTTTATTTGTATAGAATTTATTTATATGGCCTCTCTGCACGGCCCTTATTTACAAGGGGAGATTACATAACTGGAAACTGTGCACAGTGGCTCACACTAACCTCCCAGGAGGGTACACAGGCCAGTCTGGACTTCCCACACTCATGTAACAGATCTACAAGCTGAGTAACTGACCCATAGAAACTAACCCTAACCTAACTAGCTCCCTCTAATGGAGTCTCATTCCCACCTCATGGACAAATCTTGTTTTATCTTTAGGTAGTATTTCCTGTTATTATCTACCCTGCTACCCAACTTTACAATATACCAATGGATATTGATTTTTTTTTTTGAGTTACAAGATTTAACTGAGGTAGGGTAGGAAGCATGAGTTGAGGAAAGAGAGGGTGTGGACGTGAGCCTGTGTATGAGGACAGGAGATAAGCATGGGATTATAAGCAGTTTTGAAAGTCAGATCAAGAAACCAATGAGGTTGGATGAGGATGAGCCATGTATCAAAGCAGAGGCTAGCTATGGAGAACGTAAGAGGAACACAGCAGGTTGGTGCTGCTGCTGCTGCTGCTGCTGCTGCTATTGTTGCTGCTGCTATTGTTGCTGCTGCTGCTGTTGCTGCTTCTGTCATTTTCCCATTGTAGAGACAGAACCCATGGCCTCCTGTCTGCTATATAAGCACTCTACAACTGAGCTATGGCCCCAGACACACACACACACACACACACACACACACACACACATGCGAGCATGCGCACACACACACATGCACACACCATCTTCTGGTTACCTATAGATGGCTCTGGCTCTGGAACCCAGTGCTTGGATATTGGAAGCTATTTACACTTGGATCTATAGGGGCTAGAAAATTTCAGATACTCCCCAAGGTAGAACATCATGGGACTTTGGGTGCTTGTTTGCTTGTTTAAATGTATGTGTACATGCATGTGCATGTGCAAATATGTGCATGCCACTTGTGTGTGAGTACATTCAGAGGCCAGAAGAGGGTCTCAGGTCCCCTGTGATCTGCCTGACATGGGTGCTGGGAACAGAACTCAGATCTTTCAGAAGAACAAAGGTTCTTAAGTGCTGAGCTCTCCCTCCAGCTCTCATCATGAGACTCTTAAACACACACTCAGGCTGTGGAGACGATCAGTGGGTAAATGAGTTGCTGCACAAGCATGAGGACCAGAGTTCGAATCCCCAGAACCCTTGTAAAGCCAGACACAACAACATGTATTTATAATCCAAGTGCTTCTCCAGTGAGATGGGAAGTTAGAATGGGAGAACCCCTGGACATTTAAGAGATGGATATCCTGGGGTACACAGTGGCAAACAACAAGAGACCCTACCTCAAACACAGCGGAAGGTGAAGATTGACATTCAAGGTCATCTCTCACCTCCACACACTTCCAGTTACACACTCTAACACACACACACACACACACGCATCAAAAACATTCATAATAAACATTTTTAATAATTTTTCCTGATTGTTAGACACTGTTCTAAGTGCCTGACGTGCATTTAGTCAATTTAATCAACATACCCCATGGGAAAGCTTCCATTGCAGTATTTTGTGTTTTGTGTGAAGCTGTGTAAGGCTTCCAATGTGAGGCTGGATCCCCAGTGGCAGAGGGGAGCCTGGTGCCTCCTGCTTCCCTGCTGCTTACAACTTCTCCAATAGGAGGCTGGAAATGTGTGCTTATGGGCAGAGCCCCCTGAGAAAGGAACACAGCAGCTGAGCCCGGAGGGAAGGTAATCAGGTAGAGAGAAAAACAGCATATATGTCAGGACGTTCACCAAGCCCAAGACTGAGCACTAATTGGAATTCATGGGTTATTAAAATGAACAGAAAAAGAGGACATGAGGTTGGGAGGACCGGTGAGGGAGGTCTTGAGGTGGGGAAATAGGAGGCAGATATAACCACATTTCATTGAATATGTGTATGAAATTCTCAAAGAATAAATAATAAATAAATAAACAAACAAAATGGGAACAGAAGTGAAGTCAGATGACTATACTCACCAGGAGGCTCCCTCCCACTCTATAAGGGCTAGATGGTGTCTGTGTGGTCCCCAGGTACAAATCTCAGGCAGGAGATACCTCAGGAGTTGCATGAATGCCTGAGCCTCTCCAGCAGCCAGTTTTAGCCCCATTCCTTGATTTAATTACACTGCAGCTTATAATAGGAAACCAGCATCCTCCCAGACATGATGAATATTAAGCCCATAGTCCTGCAATCTCTTCCAGAGGGCATACTCCGATTTTTGCATATTAATCCCACAGTAGTTTGTTAGTCTTTCACTTTGCATCCTTGGTCTTGTGATTGGCACCTTCTCACCATAATAATTCCCAGCACTTTTGCCCAACGATAATTTCATTGCATGTGTGTTTGTGTATGCAAAGTTTGCATGTGTGTACATGCATGCACCCATGCACTCATGCACCCATCCACCCATTCACCCATGCACCTGTGCACCCATGCAAATGGTGGACAGAGGGCAACTTCTTCAAGATGCCTTTTATCTTGGTTTTATGTTTAGAGACAGTGTCTCTTGCTAGCCTCAAACTTCCCAAGTAGTCTGGTCTGGCTGGTTAGGGATTCTCTTGCTTCTGTCTCCTTGGCACTGAGATTACAAACAAGTGCCACCCACCACACTGGGCTTTCTATTTATGTTGTGGGGACTTAATCTTGACTCTCCTTGGCTGAATGGTAAGTACTTTATTATGTCCCCAGCTCTGGAATCTTATTTTAAAGCACCCTTGTGCTAACAAAACTCAGTCTCTAGGCTTCCAAACCTGCCCTTGTCCTCTGATAACATGTGACTATCCCAATCTGGATCTTTTACTGATCAGGACTCCTAAATCTATTCTACCCCAAACCCTTCTTAGCACTATGATGGGCTTTTCATCTCCTTTGTTACCTTGGGGAATTGGCTTCCTTTATTCATTTCAAGAGCATATGTGTTGCCTCCCCAGGCTAGGCTTCACTTGTATTAGAATTTTTTAAATACATATTTTAAATACTATATTTTAAAATATTGGTCATTGAACCCAGGGCCTTGGGCATGCTAAATAAGCTTTACTACAAATTGACAACACCTTTATTGACACCTAGATACAAGCTGATACTTCAGTCAATCCAGAGCTCCTTGCTAGCCACAAGTGGCTTGTTCTCCAAAGGAAAGGTGGAATCCAAGGGTGGAGGCACCGAGCTTCTTGGCACAGGAGTCTTGGGATTTCAACTTTGCTCCAAGAAATTCACCAACCAGCAGCAGATCTCTTATTCCCTCATAGAGCAAACGTGTTGTTTTGCCAGTTCCTAGCAGCTGTTGCTCACTGACTTTCCTCTCCTACATTGGATGCAGAGGCCATCTTTCTATGAGGAGAATCTTTGTTCAGACCAAACAGAGGGATTCACCAGGCTGAAGTTACATGTTTGTCTTGAGCATGCTCTATGACCCTATTTGGGTCAGATGATGGGCTGGTCCATTGGAAGTGTCTAGTAGTCCCCAGATGCCCTGAGTTGTATATCTCTAAAGCCTATTAGAATATGTGGATTATATATCTAGTTAATACTGTCTGTTGATCAGACTGACAGAATGACTATCCTAGTACAAAGCTCCTTCCTTTAAGAGCATCAATTTTATCCCACATAAGAACAATGGGGGTAGTTGATGATGATACTGTGTGTCTGTATCTCTCTCTCTCTCTCTCTCTCTCTCTCTCTCTCTCTCTCTCTCTCTCTCTCTCTGTGTGTGTGTGTGTGTGTGTGTGTGTGTGTGTGTGTGTGTGTGTGTATGTGTGTACTTGCTGGTCAGCAAATGCTTTGTATCCAGCTGTGTCTACCTCTCCAGAGCTGTGATTACAAGCACTTCTTACCATATTCAGTTGTTTTGTTTGTTAAGCATGATTACTAGATATTGAGTTCAGATCCTTCTGTTCACAAGACAGGCACTTTACTGACTAAGATACCTCCCTAGCTCCCAAGGAAGATGATATTGATGATAACAATATTGAATGTGATAATGGTGATGGTGGGGGTGATGATAATGACAAGTAGCTCACTTTATAAGACTATTGTGAATATGATGATGTACATACAAATTTATTTATCTAGCAGACCATATGATAAAATAGAACACCAGACCAGGGGTGATGATTCACACTAGTTCCAAGACTGGGATCATTATTTAACTAAGAGAAATGTCAATGCTACTGACATTGTCATATGACATCATCATCTATAAAAATGACAGGCTGTATAGATCCTTAGCCTGGGTCTCATATGGCCCAGCACCTATATGTGACTTAACACTGGCTTTAAAATTGCAGGGGGCATTTGCATCCTCTACATGCATGTAATACTTCCTGCCTTTTATAGTAGCAGTATTGATACGGAGCCAGGTAGGGATGATGAATGACCATTTGCAAATGTATGGGACGGCATACCCAACAAAAAACTTCTAAAAAGCATAAATCACAGGGTAAATCCCTTTATGAAACAAAAGAAGCGCTGCTAGGTATAGTACCTAAATATTCAGAGCGTGTGACATCTCAGCTTTAAACTCACGCAGATGGATTTGCTACACCTTTAGGTTGAGGTTAGTGTTAAGTCAATAGCAATCAATAGGAAAGAAGGGAGGGAGAGAGGGAGGGAGGGAAGAAGGGAGGGAGAAAAGGAAGAAGAATAGCATTGAAATTATTGTTATTATTAGTCGACAAATATTTAAATAAATGAATGATAGTGTAAGATATAATGAAAAGCCGCAGTATTCCTACAGCACCAACTTTCTGTGCCATTTTAAAATTCCTCTGCATAATTAGAATCCTGGATGATCCACAAGCACCATAAATCTTCATTGTTACTATTAAGAGTATCTGAATTATTGAAATACCAGCCTTCCTACCACGTTTTATTAAGGAGCATGACACATGTTCTATGGCGTGTCTCTTCATTGTGCATCAAGTGTGTAAAATTAGTATGCAAAGAATTTACTAGGCGCGCAGTGTAGAGTTGCCAGTTCATGTGCTTGTATTTTGATGCAGAGCCATCCTGGGTTTCAACTCTGCTATGCACACCAAGGTTCACAAGCCAATCAAAAACTTTTGTCAACCATCACCATGGTCAAACCACCATCTCTCCTTGGCAAACTTTATCACCCCAGCCTTTTATTTTTGAAGTAGTAGCTCTAAAAAAAAGATTTGTTTGATTATTTATTTATTTATAATATATGAATGTTTTGTCTGTGTGTATGTATTTGAATGTTTTGCCTGCATGTATGTATTTATGTGTACCACATGTATGCTTGGTACCTACAGAATTTAGAAAGGGACATTACGTCCCCTAGATCTGGAGCTTCAGATGGTTGTGAACCACTATGTGGGTGATAGGAACTGAACCCAGGTACTCTGTAAGAGTAACAAGTGCTTTTAACCACTGAGCCTATATCTATCCAGCCCTGAGGCTGTTTTTATTTTATATTCTGTTCTGTTGAAAGTTACAGTCACACAGTTGATGTCGCATGTGGACTCTACTCTGGGTGATATCCTATCTTTTCATCCCTGTTGCATAGTCCTGATAGATAGTGTTAACTGTCGACATGACAGGATCTAGAATCCCTTAGGAGACAAGTCTTTGGGAACACCTTCAGAGAATGATTTAGATTGGGTTAGTTCTGGTATACCTGTGAGAGATTGACTTGATTAGGTTAATTGAGATGGTAAGAAACACCATTCCCTGAGCTAGGGGTCCTTGGCTGAATAAAATGGAGACAGTGATCTGAGCACCAGCATTCATCTCTCTGTGCTTCATGACTGTGGATGCCATGTGACCAGCTGCCTCATCCTCCTGCTACCATGCCTTCCCCACCGTGATAGACAGTGAGTCAAAATAAATCTATCCTTCTTTCAGTTGCTTTTGTCAGGGTACTTCATCATTGAAACAGAAGTAACCAAAACAGAGGTTGTAGCCCCTGATTTATGGGATGCTCTGTATTGTGTTTATTTTTCCTCTACTTAGGGCAGAGCATACATATTTGTCTCAACTGGAATTCCACATAGTTATCCCTTCTGTTAGGTCCTCTGAATCCCACTTGTTATTTACCACACCCTTTCGTGAGAGTAGTCTGTTAATGTAATTTTTCTGACCTAACTTTAACAATGTAAAAATGAATGTCTGGGGGCTAGATAGATAGCTGTGGTTAAGACCACTTAATGCTCTTGCAGAGGACCCAAGTTCAGTTCCCAGCCCCCACATCTGGTGACTTACAATCGCCTGCAACTCCAGTTTCAGGGGATCTCATGTCCTCTTCTAACCTTTGCAGGCACTTGTACACTGTATGCATGTGGGGGGGGTGTGAAGAAGAAGGAGGAGGAGGAGGAGGAGGAGGAGAACAACAACAAAAGAAGAAGAAGAAATCTTTTCAAAAGATTTTGAGATTTTATATTCAATTCTTGAATTTAATAGATGGCAGTTGATAAAAAAAAAAAACTCAGCTCAGTAATGAAATGATGACTAATTTGTGTGACAACCAATGTCAAGGACTTGGCCAGAGACCCCTCCCACATCTCACAGGCATCCCTCTGTCATACATTTATTTTTTCAGCTGTCACTGTGTGGCATCCAGACATCTGCATGACCTGGGCCAGGAAATGGAAACCCGTCAATGTCAGAGCCACCCCATCACCACCACATGCCTTTCTTGTTATATGGATGTTCAGTGACTTTTTTCTGCCTGGCTCTGCAAATGTAAGCCCTGACCTTGCTTTTAGCTGCTGCGTCTCTTTAATTATTACTATCAACTGCAACCATCTTGAATCAGTGCCTGTCTAAGTTATCTGGGCTCAGCCAAATCTACCTATAAAATGTCTCGTCCAGACTCTTAGAAGATGACTCAATTAGTAGAGCACCTGCCATGAAAGCATGAGGAACTAACATGTTCAGATCCCCAACACCTACATAAAAAGGTAAATGTGAAGGCACATGCCTATAACCCCAGTGCTGGGGCAACAAAGACAAAGCCATCTCCAGGGACTGCTGGCCTTCCAGACCAACCAATCAACAAGCTAAGCTCTATGTGCAGAGAGAGACCTTGTCTCAAAAACAAGGTGAGAACGAATCAAAGAAGACAATTGCCCCATATCAACCTCTGGCCCTCACATATGCCGACAAAGGTGGACATACTGGCACATATCATACAGACACACAGGATACAATTTCTAGCCTGACACCTTTTCCCATAAATACATACAGACACACCCACATATGCACAAATGCATTCAAATACACAAATAACAGTTCAAACAGTTTTTTTTTCCTTTTCAGCAGTGAACATTCATTCATACACACACTGATTTATCCTTTAACTTTTCACACCCAGTTGTTTTCTTGGAATAACTTACCTCTTCTGATTTTTTTTTCAAGCACAAGTTAATCGTCAACAATGTATTAGAGCTGAACTATTGCTTTGAAAGCTGAGATCTGAGTTTTGCAAAGCAGGGCCCATGAATTCCTAGATGACTAGACAGAATTTTGATAAACAAAACCAAATGGTTAGAAAATATTTTCAGGTGGATGAGAGATGACTCTGAAGGTAAAGCACTTACTGGGCAAATATGAGGCCCCGCAAATATGAGGCCCTGCATTCGATCCCCAGCGCTGACATAGAACAGTTAGGCTGGGTGGCGCACACATAAAACCTCAATCCCAAGGAAGTAGAGGTGGGCAGATTCCTAGGGCCAGTTTTCCAGCCAGACTAGCCTATGTGGTGAGTTCCAGGCTGTTATGAGACCCTGTCTCAGAAAGCAAGGCAGGACTGGGACTAGAGCTCAGTGCTAAAGCACTTGACTCTAGTACATGAGGCTATGTGTTCAATCCCCAGTAGTGCCAATAAAAAGAAAAAGAATGCTATTACCAGCTTTGGGCTGGCAAGATGGCTCAGCAGGTAAAGGTACTTGCTGCCAAACCTGAAGACTTGAGTTCAATTCCCAAGACTCACATGATATAGAATGAGAGAACCAACTAGCGCAAGTTGTCCTCTCACTTCCACATGTGTGCCATGGCACACACCCAAACAGTAACAACAGCAGTAATAATAAGTTAAATCCAACTTTTTTTTTTTTTTTTTTTTTTTGAGACAGGGTTTTTTTTTTTCACCTCTGGCTCTCCTGGACTCGCTTTTTAGACCAGGCTGGCCTCGAACTCGCAAAGATCCGCCTGCCTCTGCCTCCCAAGTGCTGGGATTAAAGGCATGCGCCACCCCCGCCCAGCTTAAATCCAACTTTTTAAACCACCAAAAACCAAAAAAAAAAAAAAGAACCCTCAAGATGCATGGCTCCCGAGGGATGGAACTCATAATTGTCTCCTGGCATCCATATGTGTGTGCGCACACACAAACACACATTCATACACACACACACACACACACACACACACACACACACACCTACACACCCACACACACACACACACACACACACACATTCATACACACACACACAGACACACACACACACACACACACACACACGATGTAGTCAGGGGTACAAGTGTCTTCTAACACCCAAGAGGGGCAGATGGTTCTGTCATTGGTAGGGGACTCTGACAATGGAATCCTGAAGCTCATGTATGTAGCACTGAAGACAGATTTCAGTGTTTATCACAGGCCCACTAAATGCTAGATGGGCTTGTTAGCTGTCCATCACTCCACAGGTTCCTGAGATAACCCACTTAGAAGGAGGAGGGACTTCCTTTGCCTCATGATGTTGAAGGTTTGATTGGCCCAGTGTTTGGAGCCAATAATGATGCCTTACATAATGATGGGAGCTGGTGGCGAATCGCAGCCATTCACCGTATGACCAGGATAGAGTAAAACAGAAAAACAAGGAAGAGATTGGTCTCCCACAGTCCAATGAGAGGGCACACCCACAATGATGTAAGACCTCTCACCTCTCACTTCTCACTAAGTCCTGCCTCTTAAAGGTGCTGCTACCTCCTGAGAGGACTAGGATGCAGATATGGAGGTCAGCCATGTGTGTGGGGTGGGAGATATGAGTCAGAAGACAACTTCAAATGTCAGTCCTTAGACTCTTTGTTTGAGGCGGGATCTCTCTTTGGCTTGGATGTTCCACAGATAAGCTAGGCTGGTTGGCCATTGAGCCTCCAGGAATCTGCCTTTTTCCATTTCCCATCACTGGGGTTACAAGTGTGCATTCCCAGGCTCAGTTTTTTGTATGGGTCCTGGGAGATTGAACTCAGATCTTCCCACTTGCATGACAATTTCTCTCGCTGACTGAGTTATGTCCCCCACCAAAGACCAACGTTTTAACACATTGACCTTCAGGAACATTCTGTATCCAAACTACAGCATGAGGTTAGCTTGTGCTAGACATAGGATGCACAGACACCTGCTCTATCCCATACTCACAGCCTACAGAAGGGCGCACAAGTTGACAGACAAGGGCTTGATAAACATCCTAGAACCCGTGGTTGAAGAATAGATAGCTAGAGTCTCATAGTTAAATTTTGAGTTGTTTAGGAATTGAGAGGGTGTTCTGGATCTAAGAAGATGTTTTTAAAATTGTGATGCAAGTTAGTATGAAAGCTGAGTTAGATATAGAAGTTTAAACTCATGGAGATGGTTAGATAGTAGAATGTTAAAGTCAGGTGCCAAATACATATGGACTGGACACTGGGAATGTATGCTAAGCCATATAACTCTCATAATTGTGGCCTATTTATTTCTGTTGTTTTGTATTGTATTTATTGTTATAAGAGAAAGAACCATTTGTTGGACTGAAAGAGGGAGCTGTTGGGGGGAAAAAGATATACCTTTAAAAAAAGGGTAGAGGATTGGGGGGTTGAGGGGGAAGAGGGTGGAAGGGTGGGACAGGAGGGGGGAGTAGGGAGGGGATTGTGATTGAGATGTAACTTGAAGAAATAAAAAATAAATTATAAAAAAAGATTAAAAAAAAAGCCAGGCAAGGGTGCGAGTGCCTGTAGCCCCAACATTGGGAGATGGAGGCAGGTGGATCTTGAGTGCTCACTGGCCAGCTATCCTAGTCAGAGAATGACAAACTTCCTATTTTGTAAGAAACTCGTCTCAAGGCAATGATACAGAGAGATGTAAGGGTTTTGTTTGACTTCAAGGTAGTAGCATGTAACCAAGATTGGAGGATCCGGAGAATGAGGCATGCATGGCAAGGAGGAAGAGAGCTATTGTCCTGGAATGAGGTATATGCCGGTCAGACTTTGAAGAAGCATAGGATTGAACTGGGAAAGGAAGCAGAAGGAAGAGCAGGTGGGAAGCAATGGATGGCAAGAAGATAGGGCATGTGTGGGGAAGTTCAGTCTGCAGTGCAGAGTAGAAGGGAATGTGCTGGGGAAATGGGCCGGGGCCAGACCGTAGCAGAACTTGTAGGTTATGGAGCAGAGCCCAGAGCTTGGAAGGCATCCCATAACCAAAAGAGAACTCCTGAAGCATTGCAATCGGGAGGCTTCGCGGGATGAAATGTGCATTTTAGAAAGATTAGAATGATCACTCAGTGTGGCAAGTGGGGGGAAGGAGGAAGGGAGGGAGACAAGAATCTAGGCACACTGACCAATTAGGAGCTCAGTGGAATAACAGGGGCTATAACTAAAGCAGCCCTTGAACTGAGCGGGAGCTTCGCTTTACTAAAAAAGCACAGCAATGCTCTCCCGCTGGCCGCTTCTTATCTCCTTCTTCCAATGGAAGCCAAAAAAACATTGCGTTAAATTGCAGGCATCTCTGCATGGATCCAGAGGAACTTGGGCCAAGTCTACAGATTGCTGGAGACCGCAGTGGATACTGGAATGGAGCATCAAAACATTAGCAGCCAGGGACCGGGAAGGTGGCTCAGCAGGGTAATTGCTTGCCATGAAAGCACGAGGACCAGAGTTCGATTCCTGGCACCCATGTAAAGAGCAAGTCAGCCTGAAGTGTTAAATGACTTCTAGTCCTTTACTGACTGTGGAGGCAGATAACTGAATAAATGTGGTTTTTGAAGTGTGGTCCATGCAGAATAAAATTGAAACAGATAGGGCCTAGGGAGAGGGGTCAGTGTTTAAATCTTTGCCTCTAAGGCATGTAGAGTTCAGAGACCCAGAAAACAATGTAAATGTCAAATAGTCATGGTAACCTGTCTGTCATTCTAGCCTCAGAAGGTGGAGACAGGATCTGCAGAGCAAGCTGGGCTAGCCATATCAGTGAACTCTGGGTTTGATTGAGAGGGTCTACCTCAATGAATAAAGTCCAAGAGTGATCAAGGATCCTTTCTGACATCAACCTTGAGCCTCCACATGAATGCACATGCGTATGCATGCACCCACATAAAAATGAGCCTGCCCACACACATGCAAAACATGCATGCATATACACACACATGCATCTACACACACAATGGAAGAGAAATCCAAACAGATAGAGAGCCCATGGACCTAAAATGATTGACACTTTGTTCCTTTATTTAAAATGCCCAGTTAGGGTTGGAGAAGGGCCCAGTAGTTATGAGCATTTGCTGTCCTTGCAGAGGACCTGAGTTAGGTTCCTAACACCTGTGGTAGATAGTTCACAGTCACCTGTAACTTGTAACCTCAGCTCCGGGGGCTTTTATCACCCTCTCCTGGCTTCTGTGGACACTGAACACACACACACACACACACACACACACACACACACACACACACGCGCGCGCGCGCGCGCACACACACACGCACATACACATACACACACACACACACACACATTTAAAAAGTAAACTACAATTTAAAACTCTAGGACTCTGTCAACTTGGAACCCTTGAGAAGTGTTTCCTACATATGGAAACCACCATGGTATGGTGGATTTACCAAAGGAAACAAATACCAATGTTCTAAAGCAGATTAAATGTCGGCCATGGGCTCATTCCCTTCCCATCTTGACTATTCACCTTCTGAGAGAAGAACAGGTGAATTTCCACAGTGGGCACACAACCTGTGGTGTATCCATACAATGGACTATTACATAGCCATAAATGAAGTAAAATTTGGCTATGGGAGGAATAAAACTTGAGGGCTTTATAACAATGAAGACAACATCAGCCAATCTACACCAAGATATATCTATACAATTGCACTGATGTGCAGGCACCTAGAGAGGTCAGTTTCACAGAGACGTAAAAGCAAGCAGTGCTTTTCAGTGGCCGAGAAGAGACGAGCATGGAAGTTATTCACTCACTCTGCTACAATTTCAATTTTGCACATGGAAAGAGTGGCAACAGTTGCCCAACAATGTGAATGCACTTAATACCACTAAACACACACTTAAAAAAGATTGATGTGGTGGATTTTATGTTATGTACATTTTAACACAATTAAAATAAGAAAGAAAAATATTGTGTGTCTGTAAGACAGAGGCCGTAGCAGAAGGCTAGTCGATACAAAATACATTATGCCAGTATTTTTCAAACTAAGTACAATGTTCTCTCTTCCATCCCTCTGCTTTCCCAGACCTGTCTTTCTGCTCTCTACTTTGTTCCCTTCAGAACTGTATAGAGGCCATCCTTGTATCCTTTTAACTTGGGTGACTCTAACTTTCACTCCTTGTGCTAATTCATTCTATGTTGCTAAAATAAAATACAGGAGGCTGATTACCTTAAAAAGAAAAGAGGTATATTTTGGATGAAGGGTTTTGAGTTCAAGCCACTAACCTTGGCTTCGTGATGGGTAGACACATATGACTGGGGTGTGTAGGAGTGTGTGTGTGTGTGTGTGTGTGTGTGTGTGTGCGTGTGTGTGCGTGTG
Organism: Lophiomys imhausi; assembly: GCA_907164525.1. NCBI lineage: Eukaryota > Metazoa > Chordata > Mammalia > Rodentia > Muridae > Lophiomys > Lophiomys imhausi. The sequence goes on from CAJQZJ010032849.1 coordinate 2,057,864, forward strand.
TGTTTGTGTGTATGTGGAAGGATGGGGGGTCACATGGCAAGTGAGGATGTGGAAGATAAATTCATTCTACAAGAACATATTTTTGTGACAGTCAATCCAGTTCTCTGAGACCTAGCCCAGTCCTGGTAGGCCAGCTGTTAATCCTTTCCAACAGTGTGAATCCTGCCCAAGGTACTAATTAACTCTCATTAGACACCCCCTTCTTTTTTTTCATGTTTAAGTATTTTATTTTGAAATAACACTGTTGTAAGAAATGAAAAAGAAAAGGAGAAAAAGATGTGGGGGAGAGATCTTCCATCCAGTTCCCACTGTTGTGTCTCCCCCCTTGTATAACTACAGCAAAATCTCACAACCTTAGAACAGACTTGATTGTTGGTACTTAAAAAAAAGTCATGTGCCAGTGAATGTATGACTGTGTATGAATACATGCATGAGGACATGTGTTTGTGCACACACTTGTGTGTTAGGGAAAATATGTGCATGCTTTGGAGAATGTGAGGAGGTCAAAGGACAAACTCAGGTGTGTAGACACCCCCTTCTTAAAGGCCCTATCACTGTAGTGAAAATTTTGGTTTCTTTAAAAACCCAGTTACGTTATGGGAAAATGTTTTCATTTAAATCCCAGGTATGGGATATGAGGCTGCTTCAGTTTGTCCACAGCCATTAACTTTGCAGATAGTTTAATTCTAGCTACTCTGCAGAGGACATAAAGATGCCAGAGCCCCAAGATGGGTGGAGGCTGCTGCTCCCCGTGCCGTTCTTCTTTGCTGTTGTTGTGGTTTGTCAAGTGGTCATGAGCAAAGAGAGGAGAAGAAGTTGGAGATATCTTGACAATGAAGATTGGACTTACCCCCAAGGAACCCAATGTGCCTAATCAACAGGAAGTAGTGTAAACAGATCTATGCCCCCTTTCCCCTCTAACCTTTTCCTCCTACCTAGTATTGGGGGTTTGGAAGGGATTAGGATGGAATAAGGGTTGGAGGGGTGGTAGATATAAGAACCCAATAAAATAGCTTTTTAAAAAAAAAAAAAGCCAACATACCACCTTCCAATACTGTTAACTAAAGACTAACCCTTCAGTGTGTGAGGCACCAAGGAACAAGATATTTGTTAATAACTATCCCACCACAAACCCATTAGCCACCACTATTCTGGCCATACCAAGCCAGACATACAAACTGTTCTGCCTCACATTCTCACCTGCCCACCAGGTAAACTACTCCTCTATCTCATGCATGGAACTCACTCCTCCACAAACACATCCTTGGTTACAATCTGATCTTAATTAACAATAATCTTTTCCTGGCTCCTATCAGAACACTTGAGTCTTCACCACCTCTCAATTTATAAGTTTGTCATGGTTGATGTTCACTGTTAACAGGACTGGATTGAGAATCACCTAAGAGATACACTTCTGACTATGCCACTGGGAAGGGAAGGCCTATCTAAAATGTGGTCCACATCATCCCATGAGTCAAGGTCCTAGACTGTTGTAAAAATAAATAAAGGAGAAAGCTAGAAGAACACAAGGGGATATGTCATCCTATTCTGGCCCCTGTGGTACCTACACACACTTACACAAAAATAAATATTTTAAAAGGAGCCACAGATATGTGTTTCACGTCACCCTAATGTGTCCCCTACCTGTATCCATTGTTTAAATTCTGATCAGAATATTCTAAGTATTCTGATATTTTAGTCTCAGCACAATATGTTTGTTTTTGCACATGTGTGGAGGGATGTAGGCCAGAGGACAGCTTCTGGTGACACTCCTTAAGCGCTATCTACCATGTTTTTTGAAACAGTCTCACTGGCATGGAACTTAACAGGTAGGTTAGACTATCTGGTCAGTGAATCTCTAGGATCTACATGTCCCCCATACCTAGCCTTTTAAATGTAGGTTCTGGAGATCAAACTTAGATCCTCATGCTTTCAAAACAAAGCACTTCAGCTACTAAGCTATCACTCCAGCCTTCAGCAATGTATAAACACACACATACACACACACACACACACACACACACACACACACACACACACACACACCACACACCACAGACACACAATCATGTCTCTAAAAATGTCCCTAATGCTCCTGGATGGTTAGAAAAGAAATCCCCCACCACCTCCCTAGGCAGAGAAGGTTACTTTAGAGATCTGAAGAAATACATTAATTGGCCTGGTTTAGGTCAGTTGTCCACCCCTGATCTTATTGAATGTGACAAAAAGAATTTCATCATTTCAGAAAAAAAAGCAACTGAGGAAGGGACTTCTAAAGATGACACTCAAATATCTTGTCCCAAGGGGGCCACTAGGAAGAGAACTCACAGATGTCATTGAAATCCCAAATCAGTTCAACCTTCAAACATGGAGGGAATTGCTATGGCCTGACCCAATTGGCAAGCTCTTACATGCAGGGATAGCCAGTGACTTACAACAGAAGAGGAAGTCAGAGACGCCTGAAGCAAAAGCCAAACTCTGTATGGTGGTCTTGGCTTTGGAAATGAAGGGCTACATTATAGCAAAGCCTTCCCCACCTTTCCCCACTAACAAAATAGCCTAGGGGAGTAAAGAAGGACTCCTACTAACAGCCAGGCAGGGCAGATGAACACTAAACACACACACACACACACAGGAAACTCAAGATCAGCAATGGTCAGGATGGGCTAAAAATAGGCTCTTCCTTACAGCTTCCATATGCACTCTCATCCTAGCTAACATCTTGATTTCCACCTTGGAAAACATTAAGCAGAGAACCCAACCAAGCACACCCGGATGTCTCACCTAACATACTTCAAGATGATAAATGGCTGTAACTTTAAGCTGCTAAAACTGGAACAATTTATCACACAGGTATAAAGTTTAAATAAAACAACTGAGACGTTTCATGGGAGCAGCTTCCTGATGTTAAGACGGTATGCTTAGCATCCGTGGTGACAGTCCCACTCATGGATGTTCCAGCTGTCAACCCAATTGAAATACTCCCACACACTTCTTTGTGGCCCTTGTTCACTTGGTCCTATACACTGACTTTGGAACTACACTGACACAATTATCAAAAAAGACGCTTTCAAACTAAAATCACTTTGTGAAAAGATTTATCTATTCCTTTTGGTGTGTGTGTGTATGTGTGTGTGCGCATGTAAGATGTGCGCACATGTGTTCAGGTCCCCTAAAGACTATCAGAAAGTGCCAGATCCCCTGGAGTGGAGTTACAGGTAGATATGTGCCCCTGATATGGCATGCTGGGAACCGAACCCAGGTCCTCTGAAAGGGCAGCCAGTGCTCTTAACTGCTGGGCCATCACTACAGCCCTGAAATCATTTTTTAGCACACTCATTGAGAACTGTATAAATTTATGTAATGTATGAACACTCCTCTAAGACTCCTCCCACCCAACTTTATGCCTTCTTTTATACCCCATTGAATCTAATCAATGGCATCCACATGTGCATGGGTGTAGAACTATCCCTTGGAGCACAGGCAACCTACCAGGAGCTTCATTCTTTGAAGGGTCTAACTCTCCCTATGCTAGCAGCTAGCTTCCCCACTAGGGGTGGGGTTTGTAAGACCCTCCCAGATATATGGAAACTTGACTGGCCTCATCTTGTGTGCTGGTAAGCATGCAAGCACAGCTGCTGTGAGTTCATGAGTGTAGCAGCTGTGTCTTGTCCATAAGATACTGTCTCACAGCAGTCCTCCCCAGCCTCCGGCTCTAGCAATCACCCCCACCTTCTTCTCTGTGAAGTTCCCTGAGCCTTAGAAAAGAGGGATGTGGTGCTGATGTCCCATTTAGGGCCGAGCACCCTATAATCACATTTATCTGAATCTGAGCATCTTGGTTTTATGATTATCAGATTCTGATACATCTCTTTTCTCATGAAACATTACATGTAGGTACTCATCCTCATCCTCATCCTCATCCTCATCCTCATCCTCATCCTCTTCCGCTGCTGCTCCTCCTCTTCTTCCTTCTCCTTCTCCTTCCCCTCCTTCTCTCCTCTTCCCAATCTCCCCTTAAAATACATAACCAATATATATGTGTATCTTTTAACTGGGAGAAAATGGCCATTTTCACTTAGAAAATAAAGGCACTAACCCCTATCTATACCTTCTAACAATTATAACTTAAAATATAATTATTGACCAACCATGGTGGCACATACATTTCTTTCATCCCAGCACTTAGCATGTACAAGCAGATAGATCTCCATGAGTTGGAGGCTAGCCTGGTCTACAAACTTGAGTTCCAGGCCAGTCATGGTTACATAGTGACACCTTTTCTCAAATATATATAATTACTTTGGAATCAGAGGAAAATATGGACCACAGATGCCTCACTTAATAGTTGGGATATGACTCACACTGTGTATGAATACCCCAGAAAACCAACTTAAAGGAGGATTTATTTGGGTTCGCAGTTTCAGAAAATTCAGTCCATTACCATGGGGAGGCTATGGTGGAGCAGAAAACCTCACATCCTGACAGATAGGAACTGAGGAAATGGATACAGCAAAGGCCTAGGGCAAAATACAGTTTCCAAGTTTTCAGTGACCCGCTTCCCCTATTGAGGCCCTGCTTCCTAGCCTCCATTGTCACTCAAAACATCATCATACCATAAATGATGGCTTCATCCATTGATGAAATCAGAGCCCTCCTAATCTAACTGCTCCTCGAAATGCCAGACTCACCTCCAGGATTGTACCTCATGACTCTCCGAGGCATCTTTTTTTTTTTTTTTTTTTTTGGTTTTTCGAGACAGGGTTTCTCTGTGTAGCCCTGACTGTCCTGGACTCACTTTGTAGACCAGGCTGGCCTCGAACTCGCAAAGATCCACCTGCCTCTGCCTCCCAAGTGCTGGGATTAAAGGCGTGCGCCACCACCGCCCGGCTCCGAGGCATCTTTTAAGAGATAATGTACCATTTATTTTATATTTTCAATATAAAAGTCTTAAGTTCAGCAAAGATTTATCTCGAGATAAACACACACACACACACACACACACACACACACACACACACACACACATAGAATCACAGGTAGTCTGGGTATGAGAGTAAGCCAACCCAGAGGACCTCTAATGACAGGTTGCCAGGAACGAAGGCAAAGACCTAACTCCATAACGTCCCTCGGGGTGGGGTGCTCTACTATAGTGCACAGACCAGTCATGATGTAAATCGTCCAAGGATCACAGAGATGAGATAAAATTAGTGTATCCCTCCCCGTCTTTGCTCTAGTCTGTTAGCTATCTGGACTAAGAGGGAAGGCACAATTGAATCTCCACTATCTAATCCCAAATTTGCCTGTTCTTCCTCAACCTGGCATGCTCCCAGCAGGGCCCATCAGCTCTGGCCTGGTTCTTCTAGCAGTAAGCCTCTTGTCTTAGAGGAACAGGGCCTTAATCTAAGTACTATAGGAAAGTATTAACCTTAGGTAATGTACAGGGGAGATGGCATCCTCCTGAGCACTCATCCAGTGAGAAAATGAGGAAGGGATGTGTGTTTGGGGCTATGAACACTCTCGTTATGCTCCTGCAGTGTGTTTTCTTTAGGCTGGTTCTGCAGAAACAAAAATGAAATGCCTGACTTTCATGTCTCGGGATCTGTCAAACTCATTATTATGAAGTGTGGGCCCACGTTCCCCAGATCTCTCAGTTCATTCAAGCTGGTGATCTAGATGGACCCTCACGCTATGTGACATCCCACCATGTTAGGTTGTCATCTCTCACATGAGGGCCATGGTGGCATCAGTTCCTGTGACACACAGCACCACTGTAAGCACCCATCTGTATAAAGCCCGCTGAGTCTTCAAGGGCTGCCTGACCCAACGTGTGTACTTGGTAAATGAAAAGGAGATGAATATCTGTAGGAAGGACTTTAAAATCAAAGACACAGGCTGAAAAGATGGCTCGGTAGATACGAGCACTTGCTGCTCTTTGTACAAGACCCAAGTTCAGTTCATAGCATTCATGATGGGAGGCTCATAACTACCTATATCTCCAGCTCTAGGGGATCTGGCATCCTCTTCTAGCCTCAAAGGCCACGTATGTGGTGCACATGCATACACTCAGTCATACATACATACATATATATTAAAATAAACCTTTAAAATCAAAAATGCTAGCTCAGGCTGATAGGGCACACATGCCCTCTGTGTTGGGTTTTGTATTGGCTTTGAGCTTCTCAGAGTCACAATCATAGTTCTTCCTGGTACTGAGTGCATCTCTGTGTCCTATGGGTTCCTTCCAGCTACTCATTTCTGAATTCGCTATAGATGCTCTTTTGGTCAGGCACAAAGAAGAGAAATGTAGGAAAGCCACGTTGTAGACAGCTCTTCTTTCAAGTGTCATTTCACAGAGTCGAGCCCAGATGCCGGAGTGCTCTGAGCACAGGGTAAATAGACCTCAACCATCAGTGATTGCTCCCAAGCAGGCTGCGGTTGCTATATCCTGGAGGAGCATCCGAGTTGAATTACTGGAAATGTCAGGAGCAAAACAGGGCAGATTAAATGGGCACTGAGAAGTTCAGAGGGAGGCAGTAATTGCTCATCTTCGAGTTAAAAAGAGGGAGTCTGAGAACTCGGAAAATGGAGTAAGCCGTTGCACTAGTAGAGCAGCCTTCAACATAGCCAGCAGCTCTCAAAATTCCAGCTGAATCTGAGGCATGGAATGGTTACACCTGTGTAACCTGGAAGAAATGAAGACATGTGAAAGAGATGCTTATGTAAGAACTGTGTGAGGCTCTAACATTTAAAAATATTTATTTTAAGTATGTGCATGTGTGCATCCATGCATGACAGGGAAGATTCCTATGGAATCTAGAAGAGAGGGGGGTGGGATCACACATGATTGTAAGCCACCTGATGTGGGTGTTGAGAACTGTCTTCTGCAAAGGCAATAAGTGCTCTTAACCACCACCCAAATCTCCTCAGCCCTCAAACTTTAAATTTTGCTGCAAGAAATCATTTTCATGCTCAACTGCCCCAATCAACACTAAGTTTAAGTGCATAGGTTTTGTCATAGTCAGATTTGCATGACTATAACAAATGGCCTGAGGTAATTGATTTATAGAGACAGAAAGGTTATTAAGCTCATAGTTTGAAGAGATTCAAATCCCAAATCGTTCACTGAAGGTAGGGTGAGGACCATCATGTTTTTCAGGGGCTAGCTCAGTTGGTAAAGTGTCTGCCTTGCAAACCACGCAGAAATGAGTCCCATTCCTAACACCCACATGAAAAGTCAAGGTGTGGGGGCACACATTTACAATCCCAACTAGCAATGAAGTCTGGTGGCATCCCTGGCCCTGCTCACTCTCACCATTATCCTTTACTGACACTGTCCCTAATACATTCCTTGGAGGCCTCCTTCCATCTGAGTATTCAACCCATCAAAGGACCTAAAGAAATACACCACCACCGAAGACTGAGCAAAGCTTATCCCTGACTGATGTGCAATGGGTACACAGTATATTTGCTGTGATAAGGATTTTTTTTTTTTAAGGCCAGGGAGGAAAAACCATCCCCACTGACTGAAGACTATCACATGGAGAATAGTATATAATAGAAAAGTAACTGGATGTGGATTAGGGCAAGCCTGTTAAACCTTGAAACAAGAGGGTGATTCTACTACACCTGAAAAGAGGGCTGGAGAGATAGCCCAGTCAATAAAGCGCTTGCCATGTAGACTGAGAACAAACCCCAGAACACACATAACAAACAAACAAAAACCGCTTGTAATGCCAGTACTGAGACAAACAGGTCCCGAGCTGGCTGGCCAGACAGCCTAGGCTATTTGGATCTGGATGAGAGATCTTATCTCAGAAAACAAAGCAGGGGGTTAGAGAGATGGCTCAGAGGCTAAGGGCATGCATGGTTCTTGCAGAAGCTTGAGTTCAGTTCCCACCACCTCATTGGATGGCTCAGAACCACCCATAGCTCCAGCTCCAGGAGTACCAGACACCTCTGACACTAGAGGGCATTCCCTACACTCACTCAGGTGTGCACTCTTGCTTACACACACACAAACACACGTCAAAATATTAAAAGATAGAATCTAAAAATAAAAGGTGGATGGTACATGAGGAATGACATTCAAAGTTGACCTCTGACTTCCTCATGCATATGCACACACACAACCAAAAAACGTGAAAACAATGGTTAATTACAAGAGAGTATTTAGGAGATCTGTATGAAGGAGGTTGGGAGAAATGTTCTACTAAGAAAGTGCCAGAAATGTTGATTCTTTTTTTAAATTATTGTATTTATTTTAAAATGTCTGTATAAAAGTGTGTCTGCTTGTTAACTGATGTAGGTAGACTCAGCCCACTGTGGGTGGCACCATTCCCTAGGCTGGGCTCTGAACTGTGCAAGAGTGGAGAAAGTTAGGAATCAGGAGCACTCTCATCTCTCTCTGCTCTTGACTGTGGCTGTGATTTGACTAGCTGTCCCGTAACATACCAAACTCTTCATCCCTTAAATTGCTTTTTCCCCCCAGGGTATTCTTAGCACAGCAATGGAAAAGTAACTAGAAAAACCTCATCTTTCCATTTCTAGAAAAGTGATCATGCCTCTTTGAGCCACAACCTTCTCATCTATGAAGTGTGGAAAATTGTTGTCACCTCCTCACTGAGTTTTCTCTTAGCATAGAATGTTCAGGCTTTGACAGGCCATTCAGCTTCACGTATGATGGTGGAAGTTTTTTTCCATGTTCTCCCCTTCATTTGGCTTTTGTCAAAAATTAAACATACCTATGTTGCCTTGTACTTATGTCAATAAGATTGGATTTGGGGGTTTGTCATATGTAGTAACATGATGCCATACATTCACTGATGTTTGGGGCAAAGGAGAGCCTCTAAACCAGTGGTTCTCAACCTGTCTAATGCTCCAACCCTTTCATATAGTTCTTCATGTTACAGTGACCCTTGATCATAGAATTATTTTCCTTGTTACTTCATAACTATAGTTTTGCCACTGTTATGAACCTGAATGTAAATGTCTGACATGCAGGATGCATTTTCACTGTTACCATGTGACCCAAAGGGGTAATAATGCATAGGTTGAGAATAGCTACTCTACATGGCCCACCCAGGAGCTCCAGGAACTCCTGATTTAAACTTGGTTTTGGTCCAAGTCTTAAATTAGTTTACACATGGCTGTGACAAAATGCCTGGACAAAGCTACTTGGGAAGAAAGGGTCATTTGGCTCATAGTTTCAGAAGGACACAATCTATCATGGCAAGAAAAGGAGCTTTGAGGGAGTGTGGCCAGTTCCATTGTATTAATGGTCCAGAAACAGAGGGAGAACAGGAAGTAGGGCTGGGCTATTAAGTCTCAAGGTCAGCCCTCAGTGGCCTACTTCTTCCCAACAAGGTTCCACCCACTAAAGGTTGGACAACCTTCCCAAATGGCACAACTGCCCGGGGACCACAGTAACTCTATGTGTGTGTGTGCATTAATGTGTATATCTATATGTATATGTGTGTATGTATGTATATGTATATGCGTGCATATGTGTATGTGTGTATGTATATATGTATATTGTGTATGTGTGCATATATGTGCATGTGTGTATGTATGTATATATGTATTGTATATGTATATATGTGTATGTGTGTATGTATATATGTGTATGTGTGTATGTATTTGTGTGTATGTATATATGTGTATGTGTGCATATATGTGTATGCATGTATGTATATATGTATGTGTGTATTTGTGTATATGTATATATGTATATGTGTGTATGTATATATGTATATGTGTGTTTGTATATATGTATGTCTATGAGCAACATGTGTCATTCAAACCAGAATAGCCCTTAGAAACATATGGCTATTTTATCTTGGAGTCCCCAAATGCTAGCAGGGGTTTCTAGACCTATTTTACCCTGTCTTATAGATATGCCTGGTGTAGCCACATATCAGTTAGGTAAATAAATGACTCTCTTACGCCTTGACATTTTGGATCTGTCAAGAAGAGAAGCAGAGAGTTCTAGTTTTGCCCATGGCAGGCTTCAGAGCTGGACTTTGAAAGCATGATATGTGGCTTGCAGACAGAATGAATCTGCCCCGATGGAGAAATGTGGATGTAAGCTTGACAAATCAATTCCCCTTCTCCTAGGAGGAACAGGAAGGCTCCCACAGAGGTCAGGCAGCTCAATTACTGGAGGCAAAGCAGAATGCAGTGGGTTCCTGAGGAGTAAAGGCGTCTCTGAGTGCAGATGCTAGCATAGCCACCTGCCAGCGTCACCTGGGCGGCGGGGACTTGCTGCTGAGAGCCTCTGATATTAATGACATCGTCACCCCCATATGCAGGGCTGGCCTCTGCCTTCAGTCTCAGAAGTTCTGAAACATCTCACCCAAAGCCAGAGCTCAGCCAGCACAACGGCTGTTTTTGTCGATAATCCTGCACGGAAACATTTGCCCTTTCCTGCTCCTGACTACTCTCTTGCAAGTAGGAGAAACTAATATTTGAGAACCCCCCAGTGAATTACAGAAAATGTGCTTTTCAGTCAAGAGGCATCCATTAAGATATAGTCAAAGATAAGGTACGAGAGGCTGGGTTAAAACTCTCTATTGGAGCACCACTCAGACCTTGGACTGCTCTCACCTTCCTGAACTTCAGCTTCCTTGTCAGTTAGAAAGCTTACTCAGAGGAGGCAGAGGTACTAGCTCAGGTAGCAAAGTGCTTGTCAGTCAAGCGTGAGAATCTGAGTTGGATCCCCAGATCCCACGTGTGGTGGTTTATGCTGTATTCACAGCATCGTGGAGGGAGATGGGTATAGCCCTGGGACTCACTGGCCAGTCAGCCTCGGCTACTCGGCGAGTTCCAGACCAGTGACAAACCTTATTTCATAAATGAAAGTGAATAGCACCTAAGGAATGGCAACTGATGGTGTCCTGTGGCCTCTCCATGCACACACACACACACACACACACATGTATATATGCACCACAATACACAAACACAGGTATCATACACATAGGCACATGCATATATACCACATACTCTTACACATGCACCACACACACAAATGTATCACACACATATACATGTGCACATGCACATAACACATGTATCATACACATACACACATGTATCAAACACATACACCACATACACTTACACAAGCACCATACACATGTATCACATACATAGGCACACACACAACACTTATCAGAGTACTTACTTAAGAATGTTAAAATTAAATGTTAATAGAGACTGTAAATTTTTATTGTAGAATTTTTATTATTCTCAGAGAATTTCACACATGCATACAATGTATTTTGAGTATATTAAGCCTCCCTCCCCATCCAACTCCTCCTGAATCCCTCCATATCCCCCTTCCATTTCCAGGACTGCATTTTTTTTTTTAATGTATAGGGACAAATACATATGAATGGCTGTTACTGTGGCAGCCATTGGTGCCATCCTTCACACATCCCTTACTCCTGGATGCATAGTGTGTGGTAGGATTTCCTTCTTGAAAAAGGAAGAGCCTTGGGAAGCATCTCAGTCAAAGAAAGTCATGATCCCAGCACTCTGAAGGCTGAGGCAGGGGTCAGGAGTGCCAGACCAGACCTAGAGCCAAATCCTGACTCAAATACACAAACATACATTATTGCATCTTGTTTCCACACAGGAGCATCATTAAGTGATGAGCAGCCCATCGTATTCTTTTAGTTCTAATTTGGGAAACATAGAAATATAGAGACCAACTCTCCATCCTGATGTCTTGAAAGGAAAAGATACACTACTGACCCTCTGTATTCATTCCGGTTCACAGATTCTAATCCACATCCATGGATCCAACCCAACAGTGGATGAAGCATGTCTGTGAAGCATTACACTTCCACTGAACCTCCATAGTCTTTTATTCTCATCGTATTGCTGTTTAACAGCTATCCCCATAATAGTCGCATAGTATTATGACATATCTAGAGATAATGTAAAATACACGGAAAGATATGTGTAAGCTCCATGCAAATACTGCATTATTTTATACAGTGGTCTTGAGCATCCATAGGCTTTGGTACCCATGATCGCCTAGCATGCAGTAAACCTTGGGTTCCACACCCAGGACCCTGTAAACTGGGTATGGGGGGGTTATAACTATAATCCCAACACTCTAATCCAAACATTTGGAAGGTGGAGGCAGGAAAATCCATTCTGTGCCACCCTCAAGTACACAGTCATAGTCAGACACATAATCAGGGACCAATTTGAAGTATGTCAGACCTTTCTCAAAAAAAGGGAAGGAGAGGAGGAGAGAGAAAGAGAGAAAAAATAACTAATTTTGTCATAGCCCTGATCAAATACCTAACAGAAAGCAACTTGAGAAAGAAAAATTATTCTAGCACACAGTTCAGGGGTACAGTTTATCATGGCAGGGAAGGCATGGTGGCAGCTTGCTTGGCATAGCTGGTCACATGGCACCCACAGTCAGGAAGCAGAGAGAGGTGAATGCTGTTGCCCCATTCACTTTTCTTTTTTTCTGAAGCCTGAGATCCATGGAATGATGATGCAGCTGTCTTTGGGGTAAGTCTTCTGTCCCCAGTTAAGCCTTTCTGGAAAAACTCTCATGGACACGCCCAGAGATACATCTCCACGGATTCTAGATCTGATCAATGAAGATTAGCCATCCAGCAAGCCACGAGGAGACATGCTCCCAATGACAGTCTGTGCACCATCAGCTCTTCCCAGGCTTGTCTTTCAGTTTCATCACTTTTAATCCAAGGGTGGATTAGGTCAGATCAAACCCAATCCAGTCATCTCTGAAAACGCTCATGCAGAGACATACCCTGGGTGAGCTTTACCAATCTCTTACGTACTTTTCAATCCAGGCTAGCTGTCCATTAGGATTAATCAACACAGGAGGGCTCAGCAGTTAGTCCTCTCCTACTGCATTTGGAGAGGACCTCAGTCCAGTTCCCAGCACCCATGATGGACAGCTCAAAGCTACATGTAACCCCAGCTTCAGGAGATCTGATAGCCTCTTCTGCTCTTCCGGTGTGAGAGCACACATAAATGTGCATGCACCCATGTGTTCTTGTATACATACACACACACACACACACACACACACACACACACACACACACACACACGCGTGTGCGCACACACACACACACACACACACACACACACACACATCATTAAAAATGATTAGCTGGGCATGGTGGTGCATGACTTTAACATCAATATTCAGGAGGCAGAAGCAAGTGGATTGCTGTGAGTTCAGGGTCAGCCTGGTCTACAGAATGAGTTCCAAAGGGGGCTGGGGATTAGCCAACAAAGATGGTTACCTGCCGAACTTTAGGCTTACATGACACACACTGGTACTGGCATTCTCCTATCCCCCATGGTTACTAACTTGTTCTCTTCCTTTTTTACCTATGTATATAAAACATTGGTTTGCAAATGTCCCAGTTTTTTAAGAATGCTTTCAGTCTTTAGAGAAACCTACTATTCAATGTCTTTGAATGTTAAAAGACATACATCCCTGCTCCTGTCTACATGAAAAAAAATGGCATCCTGGTGTGTCAACCTTGACATTACTGCCCCTCTGTGCCCTACTGCACAGCTGTCAGTTGTCTCATTTTTTTTCTTCCTGATCAATAGAAGCCATGGGGGGGGGGGGCTTTTTTTCACATCTGCTGGGCTTTTAAAAGAACTCATTATAGGAATTCAGTACCTAGCCTGTCTGTCGAATGCCTCCTCAGTTTCCCCAGGCAAAGGGCTCACAGACAGTCAGTCCTATGCTTGCTATGCTCCTCCATTCACTGGAGACCAGATATAAGCAAATCTCTAAATGTCAAAAGAAAGCTTGTTCAAGATGTTTCCTTGGGTACGTTCCTAAGGCTGACAGCTTATTCTTAAAAGCCAAGGAAAGGGTGTGTGAAGGGATACCACCAGATCGGACATTTATCTATGGAGAAAGGGGAAGAAGAGAGAGATAGGGGGAGATAGATAGGGGGGGAGACAGGAAGGAAGGGAACAAAAGAGAGAGGAGGGACAAGAAAAGGTAAAGAGAGAAAGATGAAGGAAGGAGAGAGGAATGGTGAGAGGGAGAAGGGGAGGGAGAGAAGGAAGGAAGAAGGGGGATGGAGAATAATGAAGAAATGAAAGAAACCTATAAAGAGGCTTTGAGGATGAGGAGACACCACAGAATGGGAGGGAAAGAGAGAGAAAGAAAAAGAGATGAGCCCAAGCTAGGGTGGTCAAACTGTCCGAAGAAATCTACTCACAGAGTTTTTCAGGCCTTCCCCAGTAGAAGCTGACAGTGGGTACTGTTCTGCTTTGAATGTGCAATTGTCCCCCAGAGAGACTCCTGTGCTAGAATGCTTGGTGCCCACTTGATGGTGCTGTTTTAGGAGGTTGTGGGAGCAGGATTGGAATATCTAGCACATGTGGGTTCTTGGTCATATGCACTGAAAGTGGTATCCATTTCTGTTGCAGGCTGAGTGCTCTGCTCCTTTTGTTATTATGTGTTCTCATTTGTAGTATGTTTTTATTTATTTGTTTGTATTTATTGTGTGTGCATACACATGCAGTGAGGTCAAAGGATAGCTCTGAGTTGGTTCTCTCTATCTGGGTGAGTCTCTGGTATCCAATCCAGGCCATCTGTCTTGGTGGCAAGCGCCACCAAGACTATTTAGGGAGGATTAAGAGGTGTGTCCTTGTTGGAGTAGGTGTGTCCTTGTCAGAGGAAGTGTGCAACTGGGGACGGGCTTTGAAATTTCAAAAGCCCATTCCAAGCCCAGTATTTCTCTGTTTGTTGCCTGTGATTCAGGATGTAGCTCTCAGCAGCTGCTCCAGCATGGTGACTATCTGTATGCTGCCATGGTCCCTGCCATAATGAGAATGGACTAACCCTCTGAAGCTGTAAGCCAACCCCCAATTAAACGCTTTCTTTTGTAAGAGTTGCCTTGCCTGTGGTGCTCTTCATGGCCTAGGACAGTGACTATAAGACATCAGCTGAGCCATCTCATCCACCACCACCACCACACCCCCACCACCACCCCCCCACCCCCACGCCACCGCATCTTAATCCAGGAGAATGTGAGGAGCTACTTCTTAAAGTCAGGCATCTGTACATGGACTCATTCTGGCTGCTGAGCCTCTCACCCCAGATGGAATCTATTTCCTGAAACCATGAGCCAAAACTAATTCATCCTCCTTTCAGCTGTTTCTATCCGGCATTCTGTCACAGCAACTAGCAAACTAACCAACACAGGCACTGTTGGGAGCACATAAATGTAGGGGTTAGATAATTTAGATTTAGAAAATATATAGGAGTTTCTGATACTGTCTCTTAATTCAGGGCCTGAAGAGCATTATCAGCATGAAGTCAGCAAAATCAGGAAAGACTCAATAGACTGAAAAACAAGTTTGAAGTCAAGAAAACAGGAAAGACTCAATAGAATTGAAGAAACAAAGTATCTGGCCTGACATTGTTTTCAGCTGCTAAGTGGGCGGAGCCCAAATTAAGCTGAAACAGAGTTCCTCCTATTTGAGGACAGTGCGTGGAGCCCAGAAGAGAAGAGGCCTCTGATGCTACAGAGCTCCAAGAGTCCTGCTGAAAAAAGGGCTGGCCATTGATGGCCAGCTCTCTCCCTGAAGCAGAAAGAAGCCGGTGAGCAAAGAAAGCCTGAGCAAGACACCAAAAGGCCAAGGACTGGACCCTGTGGCTCAGCTTTTGCCTAGAGGGGTTTGATCTGTCCAAACAGTGGCCTAAAGGAAACGGTGCCTGGCTTTAAGGACTGAGGCAGAGCAGCTGAGTTCCTGATTCAAAAGAAGTAAGTTGGCCTGCAGACGGCTGGGGTCTCCCACAGAGAAGAAAGCATGAAGCCTTATTTAAGGTGAGACTGCAATAACCAACTACCCTGACGAACCTGCATCTGAGAGATCCAGAAAAAGGACTGCTAAGTGTGTTAAAGAATCTACAACAAAGACTGTGTTCCTGACGACTGAGGACCTGCCCCAGAGACTGTATCATTCTAAAAGGTTATGAAAGTAGTTGTTATAATTATCAATAGGTTTAGTGGATAGGTTAAAGGGGTTGTAGGAATTTATAGGATTAATAGTTAAGAAATTGTTGGTGTTTGTTATAAGTGAATTTAGTAATAAATAAATAAGTGTTAAATAATAATTTAAAAGTTCGGTTACACATAAAGACCACTGAGATGAAGCAGTTGTAATCTGACTGCCAATCATGTGGAGGGGTGTGGCTATGTGAGGGTTCATATTGAGTGTACAGTTTATAGGAAGTACAACCACTGAATGGAAAAAGCTCTGCACATATCTGTGATGGAGTTTCAGGAGCTGGTTACTTGAGGAGGGAATGGCAGCACCATTCCATGAACAGGGTGCATGACTGAATGAAAAGGAGAAGCGAGCTGAGCACCAAGCATCCATCTTTCTCTGCTTCCTGACTGTGGTTACAATGTGACCAGCCACCTAACTGCTCCTGCTGTCATGCTCTCCCCACTATGATTGACTGTACTCTCAAACTGCGAGCCAAAATAAACTCTCCCTCCCTTAAGTTGCTTCTTTTCTCAGTAACACACAAAGTAACAGTCATGAGTCAATTACAGATCCATTGAAAAGAAGGTAGCCCCTTTAGATTTCTAAGTCTTCTCATTAGCTGAACCACCTGTACTAGTCATTGTCTATATCATAGAGAAAGATGAGTATCATAATCCTGTCATGTCCTACCAAAACTATAACTGCTAATCAATTTTCATCATAGACAGCTTTGGGTCATAAATCTATTTCTATGCTATTCTAGTTTCCTTTTTATAAAAAAAAAAAAAACCACTGTAACCAAAATCAACTTAAGGAAAGAAAATTTCAACTCGGTTTATATTTCCAGGTTACAGTCCATCACTGAGGAAAGTCAAGGCAGAAACTGAAGACAAGAACGTGAAGCAGAAACTATGGAGGAATGCCATTTGGCAGCTCTCTCCAAGGCCCACGCCTGGTTAGCTTTCTTATACATGTCAGGACCAATTGCCCAGGATGGTACTGACCACAGTGGGCTGGACCCACCTACTATATCAATTAATAATCAATAAAATCCCAAAAACATGCTTAGAGGCCAGTCTAATCTAGTTAATTCCTCAATCAAGGCATTCTCAAATGAGTCTATGACAATTAAAGCTAACTAAGAAACATGGCATTCTTACTTAGTTGGTTAATAATGAACCATGTTTTGATGACCAATAAGTCAATGGGAAGTCTTTTATGGCTGGCTGTTGTGGTAAGTGCCTATCATCTCCATACATGGGAGGCTGAAACCAGTTGCAATTGCAATGTCAGTCTGGCTGCATGATGAGATCTTATCTAAAAATATATACAGAATAAATCAATAAATAAACACTCTTTTACAACATATGTCCCTGAATGACAGCAAATGTCTTTCTCTTATTCATAGCCACTGAACAGATGTAGTGTGTGTGTGTGAGAGAGAGAGAGAGAGAGAGAAAGAGAGAGAATGTGGGAAGTTAGGATTCTCCTGTCTTTCTTTCCATCTCACCATGACAGCACTGGGATTACAGACACATGTTACAATATCTGGCTTTTACATGGGTTCTATGAATTCAAATTCAGATTCTCAAACTTGTAAGGCAAGTGATGTACCCACTGAGTCATCTCCCCATGCCTAAACAGAATTTTTAAAGAAAGATCTTTATGCTTTCCTGTGTCCAAATTGTCTCTCTTCCATTTTCTACCCATGAAATGAAAACAAATAGAGGCAGACATATCTAAGACATCAAGCAAAACAGTCAACCATCAAGAACAACTCTATTTGAAATATGCCCGATTCTGTCATCTTATGACCACATGGTGATGAATCTGTACCTATCTGGGCTTCCTCCAACTGTCCAACATCAGGTCCCACTTGTGATGGTTAATCCCAACTCTCAACTTGATGAGATCCAGAATCACCTAAGAGGCAAGCCTCTGAGCAGGCCCATGGTGGGCTGTCGTGATTAGATTAATTGAAATATGAGCACCCACCCATCATGGGTGGCATCGTTCTCTACGCTGAGACCCTGGAGTCTAGAAAAAGGTGGAAGTGATATCAGCACAAGAATTCATTGCTTCGTGCCTTTCGACTATGGGCACAAGAAGACCAGCTACACTAAGCACCTGATGCCTAACTTCCCTCACCATTATGGTTGTACCCTTGAACTGCACGCCGAAATAAACCCTCCCTTTCCTTTAAGTTGTTTTCGATGAGATATTTTATCATAACAGATGGAAGTCAGGGGAGCAGTTCAAGAGGAACCTGAACTAGAAACCATGGAGGGATGCTATATGCTGGCTCACTTGAGGGCTAATGGTTAGCTAGCTAGCTTTCTTACAAAACCCATGACCACCTGCCGAGGGAATGGTGCTACTTACAGTGTGCTGGGCCCTTCTATATCAGTTAACAATGGAGACAAACCCCCCCCCCCAAAGACAAGTGCACAGGCCAATTTTATCAAGTGACTCTAGGCTATGTCAAGTAGGCAATAAAGCTTAGTGGGACAGGAGCCATAATTTCATGTACATGTTAAAGATAGATTTAAGCTTCTTACCTACCACATAGCCATGAATACCGGAGAACTAAATTATGTGTGAATTCTGGTGTCTAGAAAGAAAAACAAAAGACAAAAGTCATAAGTCAAACCAGCCCAGCGTTAGTTTCGAAACACAATCTAAGTATGTCTAAATACATTATTTTTTCTTGAAAAGATTTGACAATTACATTTTTTCTATTGTTTGACAGGGTATATGTGTGTGAGTACAGGCTCATTTGGAGGCTAGAAGGGGGTGCAATATTAAGTGAAGCTATAATCACAGGTGATTGTGAGTCGTCCAACATGAGTGCTGGGAACTGAACTCACATCCTCTACAAGAACAGCACAAATTCTTAACATGGAATCATCTCACCAGCCCCCATTGGTTGAATAGTCTTCTGGCCTCCAAAGGCATTAGTATACACAAGGTACCCACACATACCTGCAGACAAAACACTCATGTAAATCTAATAAAAATGAACCAATCTTTGAAAAGAAAATAAAGAAGGGAGAGCCTTAATCCAGATGCAATATTCTTCTAATCTGCTAACCTAAAGTAAACCTTCATAATTCCTCCCTACTGTGAACTTGATAATCCCTTCAGTATACACACACAACCATGCGCATTTGCACTTCTCACTTAATAATCCATTCTATTCTTTTGTACCACAAGGAGGTCTTTGGCATGCTTCATCCGTTAATAAAAACTCCCCCTCTGGAAAAGGCACAGTGGCTTTTGAGGAATATTATAAATAGTCCTTCATTAATTGGAATCCACCCCACCTCCATCTTTGGATGTACGTGAGAACAATGTGGAAGGGCTACCCCATCCCTGATGCACACAGATAATTTCATCGCTCCGGTCCTGGCTCCCACCCTGAGGGTATGGGTGGCCCATTTCTAAAATAGGTACATTTGAAAGAGTTTGGATGAAGTGAGACCATCTTAAAATAAATTAGCAAATGAAATCCAGGCATATAGTTAGGTAAGAAGAAAGCCACTGGTGAGATAAGACATGATGGAGAATAAAGGTATATTTTGACAAATAGGAAGGAAAAGAGTTCTTTATCTTCCAGCAGTTGGAGATGAGCAGGTTTCCTGCCCTTATATACAGACGTTTAAAAACAAGAAAATCCTTTGCTTAGAAAAAAGAAGGAATGATTAAAAGCCACTTTAAGCATTCGAAGTGAGAAGACAGAAGAGGAAAAAGATGGGGGCAGGGCTGGTGAAGTGGCTTTAGGGGTCAGGATGCTTTGCTGCCCTGATGGCCTGAACTCTATCCCAAGAACCCATGTGGTGGAAGGAAAGAAACAACTCCTACCATAAGTCCTCCAACCCCCACACAGACAGCGTTTGCCTCCCAGTCCACAAAGCTAATAATTGTACAACTAAAAATTTTTAAACAGTAAAAATATTTTTAGATGTAGGGAAAAAGGATGAAAGAGTGGGAAGGAATAAGACCACCATCTTGAGCATTTGAAAGAAAGAAGCTGATAGAAAAGGAATCAGAATTAAGCTATGAGGCTTCTTAAAAAAAAAAAAATGGTTGAGCTTAAAACGAACAAAGCTGGGCCTGGTCGTGCAATCCTGCCATCCCAGTTATCTGGAAAGGCTGAGGAGAAGGCTCCGAAGATCAAGGCCTACCAGGATGACAGTGAGTTCAAGGTCAGCCTAGACAACCTTGTCTCAGAAAAAAAAAAGTAAAAAAGGGGTTGGAATGTTATTCAAAAGTGAAGTGTTTACCTAGAATCCCCCAGTGAGGGGCTGGGGGAGTGGTTCAGTTGTAGAGCACCTGCCTAGAATCTCCCAGTGAGGGGTTGGGGGAGTGGTTCAGTTGTAGAGCACCTGCCTAGAATCCCCCAGTGAGGGGCTGGGGTGTGGCT
>CAJQZJ010032849.1:2102403-2114627 GCA_907164525.1 Lophiomys imhausi
CACACACACACACACACACACACACACACACACACACACACACACACACACCCTGCCTCCCTTTATCTGTAAGGGTTCTGTGCTGGGTCTCTAAGAAACACACAGATTCCAGAGCTATAACTATGGCAGCCAATTATCTTGATAATAAAAATATCTGACATTTATTGAACAGTTACCAACTATTGAATTCCTTCCATGAGGTATCAGCTGTAACCAGTCCAGAAATCAGAGCTCATGCCAGGGAGGACATTAGAGAAGCTGAACACAAGAAGACTGCATACAAATTTGTTGAAACAAGATGAGACTTCCCAGAGACTAAATGCAGCTCCCCCTCAATCAATACTAGGAACAGCGGATGGCTAACTGTGCTAACTGTCCCTTCCAGTTTTTCTGCATTCAACCTTCCAGCCACATTCAGGGGAACCCAGAGCAACTATGATCTGTATAACATTTGCTAGGTACTCTTGACAGCCTGACCTGCCTGTCTGGGTCTCAGGACACTGCCATCCTTTAATGACTTCATCCTCTGCTCCTTAGAACGAGTTACCTTCTCCCGCACTTCTGGTACCAAAACTCTGACAGGAAAAGCGTGGTACGACATCTCTCCACCAAAACATACAGAGAATGAACAGAAGTCATCTTCAGTACTTCCTGTAAGCTGCTTTGCATGGAATAGATGTTCAATCAATACTAGTTGGGTGAATATATAAATTAGTGGTACACTGTGCTTTTCATTATTTAGAAGTAGGAAAAGACATCATTCCGATATCCCACAGGCTCCAAACCCCTACATAAAATCATATGCTGAGGAAATGTAAGATTGGGACTGAGGAGATATTTCAATTGATAGTCATTGTCATGCAAGCTTGATAACTTGAGTTTGGTCCCCAGAACACAGATGGACAAGCATCTGTGAACCCAGTGTCCCCTATCAGGAAATGGGAAGCTGAGACAGGAGAACCCCTGGAAAATCATGGACCAGTTAGCCCAACTCACACAGCAGTGAGCAACAAAAGACCCCATCTTAAACAAGATGGGAGGGTAAGGCCTGACAACTTACTGCTGCCCTCTGCTCTCCACATACATGCTATGGCACGCACATGCCCTCACCTACACACAAGAACATGTGCATACACTCCTACATTCATCCATCTCAGACAAATGGATACATTAGGCCTGGGGAGATAACTCATTCCCTGCAAGCATGAGAACCTGGGTTTAATCTTCAGAACCCATGTTAAAACTAAATGAACAAACAAACACAAACAGGAAAGATGGTGAGTATTTATACTTCCAGCACTGGGGAGTCAGACACAGGAAGCTCTCTGGCTTCTTGAATACCCAGCCTGGATAAACTGATGAGTTCTAGGCCAGTGAGAAACCCTGTCTCAAAAGCCAAGATAGAGACTTATAGAGACCTGAGTTTGACCTCTGACCTCTGCACCCACCCACCAACACACATACAAACACTCACACATATACACATGTATACACACAAGTTTAAATTAAGCACTGATATATTAAAGGGTTCATTTGCCTGGCACTGCAGCCCGTGCTTGTAAACCCAGCACTTGAGAGAGTCTGAGAGAGGAAGAGTGGAAGTTTGGAAAACTCAGATCCCAGCAGGTAGTTATAGGCATGGCTGGCAGAAGCAGGTTTAGAAGAGCTTTTGAAGTTTATAGATAAGCGCAAGCCCCACTTCTGTGCTGAGCTCTCTGCTTCTTCCTTTCTGCTGCCATGATGGGATCAGCTACCAGAGGTTTCCACTATGGAAAGCCACTCACATGATCACGCTTTCCTCCATATTGTATTGAACACACTGGATCATGAGTAGAAATGAATCTCTCTATTTTAAGTTGCTTCTGTCATGTACGTAGTTGAAATGACAAGAGGATGACCTTTTTTTAAAGTTCTTTTTCTGTTTACCTATTTATTTTTCATTTATTTTGAGACAGTGCCTCATGTATCCCAAGCTTGCTTCAAACTCTCTGTGTAGCTAAGAATGACCTTGAACTTCCAATGCTCTTCCCTCTATGGCCTGAGTGCTAAGATTACAGAATCGATTTGCCGTGTCTGGTTTGTACACTGCTCAAGGTAGAACTCAGGGCTTCATGATACTATAAGCAAGCACTCTACCAACTGAGCCGTGTCACCAGCCTCAGTGATGAGAAACTTAATACACCGTTCTTAAGCCAATTTTGCTCAGGCCTTCTTGATTCCCTGTGGTTTGGTAGAGAGTCTGTGTGTATGTATGACCTCTGTAAAATCATTCCCAAATGTAAGTGTGTTCCCAAGGGGAACCCCTACTCTTGAGTCCTCTCTAGCTTGAGAATCTAGATTCTTAATGTTCTCAGAATATTGAGTGATAAGGTCAAGGACTAGCTCCCAATCCACTTATGACTGTGATGGAGTATGTATGTGGGACTGAAGCTGAGCTTGCACTGAGTTCAACAGTTTTCCATGTGGCCGAAAGACTAGACCATTTTGATCATACATTATATGATCTCTACTTATAATATACTTTATTATATCTGAGATTTGCTCTATACATAGACTTGATTATAGGGTTTGCTGTTTTGTAGCTTCAAAAGCCATTTGTGAGGCGCATAAAAATTAAATTTTAAAGCATTCTTTTTCTTTTTCTTTCAGAATCAAGACCTAGGGCTCTCATTTTGTTCTGTTTGTTTTTGAGATGGGAGTTTTGATGACCTAGGTTGGCCTTGAATTCAGAGTCCTACAGTCTCAGTGTTGATGTGACATATCTCTCATGAGCTCATGTGTTTAACACCTGGTCCCTGGCTTTTTCAGAAGGGTATAGAAGAAGTAGTAACTTGGTCTTCCCCTTTTAAATGTTTTAATCAATTACCTAGATACTGGGAATCAGACCCAGAACCTTGCAGTTACTCTATCGATGAACCATATCTCTGGCAATTGTTTGTTTGTTTGTTTGTTTGTTTGTTTGTGGTTTGGGGGTTGTTTGTAGTTTGAGGGATGTTTGTTTGTTTTTGATTTGAGAGTTGTTTGTTTCTGAAAGGGTCCCACTATGCAACCCAGGTTGGTCTTGAACTAGCATTCCACTGCTTCCACCTCCCAAGTGCTGGAATTATAGGTGTGTGGCATTACACTCGGCTCTAATTAACCTCATCATAGGGGCTGAGCGAAGGCCAGGTATCTCAGTCTACTGTGGCACCTCAACCCTACCAAGCCAGGAGACATATCATCAAGGGCAGAGTGACCCAGAGCCACCCTCTCCAGCCTTTTTACACACCCCACCCTGCTGCTCTCACCTGCACCCTATCCAGATGTTCAGTTTCCATCCATATTTAGCTACTTTCTCACTTCTACCTGGGAGATTTGCTCCCCCAACCCCAACTCAGTGGACTCCTTTTCCTCCACAATAGGGCTTCTACACACAGCTTGCAACAGACAGCTTTTCATTACTGTCAAGAAATACTCTCCTGGAGGGAAGATGGAGGTTAATAAGGTTCAGGAAGTAAAGGAAGCTTACACAACCCAGGAAGCTTCTGAAATTTACAAGATTTAGAAACACCCACCTACACACCTCCAGTGTTACACAAGCAATAACAATGACTAGTGAGAAAGATTCTTTGGTGTAGCTGCCTATAAGCTGTGTGTGGAGCTCCAAGGATGTGGCTTTTGTGAACTGGGGTAGGTGGGAGTTTTGGTAATGTGGCTGCCTTTGAGTCACTCATGCTCTGGAGAATAACTCTAATGAACTCACTAATTCACTAACCTAGAGTTCACTGGAGCCATTTCTTTGGTCTGTCTATCTGTGTCTATCTAGGATGAATAGGCATCTGCTTGTGTCTCCCCAAGGAAGCCCCGTGACAAGATCAGAAACGGAATGCATGTTAAATTTGAATTGAATCACAAAAACTTAATACAGAGATGTCCAAATCACTCAACCAGGTATGGTTGAGTCTCAGGTATGGCTGACTCAAAGTGAGGCACTTGGAGGCGAATATGCTTCCTAGTCCTATGCTAATAATGGATTTGAAGTCTTCCTGCAAGTTGCCTTGGAAATAACCACCAAGACAGTCCCAAGCAGAGTCTCTCATCTCAACACAGAAGCTCTACAGAGTGTCTCGGTCTTACCAATTTTCACACCGCTTTAGACCTATTGCGTATGTCCCCTGGAATAGTCACACCAGCTGCTGGAGGGAAATATGATTGTGATGGTTTGATTAGCCCAGCAACAGAGTCCCAGGCAGTGAGGTGAATTGGGAATTCAGACCCAAATCTGTTCAGGTTAAAACCCATGCATATACTATCATTCCTCCTGGAAACACAGAGTAAGGTCTGCCCGGCTCTTGAAATTGGCAGAGAAGAGCAGGCTATTCCCACTAATGAGGAGGAACTAAGGGGTGACTCTGTCCCTTTTCCTCCCTACCTCAGCCCCTTACAGAGAGCCTGCTACTCCTGATTTTAAAACGACTGTTCCTATAGCAACCTCTCTTACACTCCACAATGTTAACAAAGTTGGTTCAGAGACCAAATAGTTTTGTCAAAGTTGTAGCAGTGACACCAGCATGCAGCTGGCCAGAAGCTTCACTTTTGAAATATCCTAATGAAATCACAACAAAATTTGAAAATTAACTAGATGCTTGTGTCCTCCTGCTTAGACAAAATGAAGGGAAGGGGAAATGCTCCCCCTGGGAAGTCCAGAATAGTCTTTGTTTATGTTTTTAAAAGACTTCAAAAAATGTTTTTATTAAGTGTACTACTATGTGTATCTGTGTGAGTGTATGCAAGAAGAGAACGTTGGATCCCCTGAAGCTGGAGTTATCATGGCTGTGAGCCACTGGACATATGTGCAGGGAACAGAAGAACCCAGGTCCTCTAGAAGAATAAGTCCTTTTAACCGCTGGACCGTCTTTTCATCATTTTCTTTCTAATGTCCGTGTGTATATGGGTGTGTGTAAGTGTGTTCCTGTATGTGCAAGCCAGACGACAACCTCAATTCTCATTCCTCAGGAACACCTTCAACACTGGTTTTCAGGACAGGGCCTTTTTCTCTAGCCTAGAGGTCACTAAGCAGGCTAGGCTAGCCATCTAGCAAGCCCCAGGGATCTTCCTGCCTCCACTTCCCCGTGTTGGGATTACAACAGGCAGCCATCACACTGGGCCACGTTCTTCAGTGTGTGCTTCATGGATTGAACTCAGCTCCTATATGCTCATAAGGCAAACACTTTGCCAACCGAGCCATCTCCCCAGTCCCCAGGGTGCTGTTTTGAGTCTAAAACTCGATACACGGTGGGTACTTAAAAGTGTGAGTTCTGGGACTAGAATGCTCAGCAGTTAATTTGCGGTTAGTTTGAAGCATTTGGCAAGAGAAAGCGACAAAACTTGAGGTAGGGTTTTCTGAGCACCAACATCCCATGTCCTCTGTTTAACCATTAGGGCCACCTCTCAACACCTCCTAATTTGACGTCATTTCTCTTGCAGTGATAAGATTCCTAAACACATTAGCTCACAGTTGAAGATCATGGGTCCATCACTGAGAGGAAACCAAGACAAACACTTGAAGCAGCTCATCACATTGGTAGTCAAGAGCAGAGAGAAATGATTTATTTATTGTTAGTTTCTCTGATTCAGTGTCTTGCCTACTTGTATATAAGTGCACCACGTGCTTACCTGGTAGTGACAGAAGTCAGAAGGGAGTTCAAATCCCCTAGAACTGGAGTTACAGATGGTTGTAAGCTAGCACACGGATGCTGGGAGTTAAAACCTGAGTCCCCTGCAAAACCAACAAGTGTTCTTAACCACAAGTGGCTACCCAAGAGCAGAGAAAAAATGAATACAAGCATGCCTAGTGCTCAGATAGCTTTCTCTACTCTTGTATGGTCCAGGACTCCAAATCCAGAAATGGCACCACCTACTTTGAGGCTGAGTGTTCCCACATCAATTAAGTTAATCTCCCACAGATATGACCACCATCCAGCCCAAGAGAGACAACGGCTCACTGAGATCCTCATCCCAAGTGACTCTGGGTTGTATCAAGTTGACAGTTGAAATTAACCATCACGCCCCCAATTGTCACCTTCTCTCCTGTTAATAGATCCCTTTAGCATTCATTCCATCTTGTCCTCAGTCCCATAATGCAATGGACTTCCCACCTTTATTCTCCAGCCTCTGTTTATCCTGCCTAGCCTAGGATATTGTCATATAATAAACAGTGTATACTTGGCCTTCAGCTTGGTTCCTGGCATAGAATCTCCTAAGCGACAAAGGTGAGAAGAATACATTTTTGTTATTCAGTATAAATCTCTTTGCAATCAGACCAGAGTTTATGCTGGTGGCAGGGTGGCCCTTGGAAAAATGCAACTGGTGTATGGAGGGACCAACTATGTTATTAACGATGTGCAATTCTCAGTCTCGGCCCTAACCTCCAAGAAGGAGACTGTCTAGAGGCTGAGTCAGTCACTGGTGTCCAGTGACTGAATATACAATGTCTATGTAATGGAACCCTGATAAAACTCCAGATAAAGGAGGGTCTTGGAGAGAATATCATGAGTATAATGAAGTACTGGGAAGAAGGCAAAAGGTGAAAAGTGCATTTCTTTCCAACATCTTACCTTACGCCCCCTTCACCTGTTTATATGCATCTATTATAATCTCTTTTATAATAAGCCAGCGCACACTTGTCATGCCAAGTGTATTCCTGAGTCCCATGTGAGTCCTTATCACCAATTACTCAACCTGAGTGGGGACTATGGCTGCTTTTAACTTATGACCAAGTGGACCAGACATGTGAGTATCCCAGGTCCCCATGACTTTTGGGAAAGAAGGTTTGGCTAAAGCCTGCAGAAGCTGGTCACATGGCAGTGGTTGTGGAAACACCATATCTGACCTGAGTCGGGCTTATGGTACTAAGCCCTTCACTTGGGAAGTCTTCCCCAATTTCAAGATGTTAGTGTACGAATTGAATTAAGTCAATTTGATCTCATCTGATCTCAGAAGCTAAGCAGGGTACAAGCCTGGTTAGTACTTGAATGGGGAAGCTGAAGTAAACCATAAGATGCCCAGTTATTGTCTGGAGAGTTGGATGTTGTTGCTATGTTTTTGGAGGGCTGGAGATGGAGTTTGGTTGTTAGAAGGCTCACTTGATCTTCTCTTTTGAATGTGCAATCTCTTTCCCAGGCTCATATTTGAATATGTAGTCCCAGTATGTGGTACTGTTTAGGGACATTTTGAAACCTTCGACCTGGGTCTCTAGGGTTGAGGATGGGTCTTATAGGTGATACACAATCCCACTTCCAGCCTGAGATCTCTTCTCTCTGATCCTCTATGATGAGACCAATCACTGTAAGCTCTAAATACCATGGATTAAGCTGCACCATCACCCTGTTTCTTCATTGTAATGGACTGTATCTTTTTAACTGTGAGCCGGAAATCAACCTGTCTTCTTGTAAGTTGCTTCTATAAGATACTTTGTCACAGCATCAAATAATTAATACACCTGGCTGAGGGCAGATGGAGCCCTCAGCTCCATCTCTGGCACCAGAGAGGGGTAAAAATAAGATAAACATGTTTTTGGTATATGTAATAAATTCTTCAAATTTTTTTAATTCATAAATTGACAATATAATAAATTATCTGACAGCAAATTGACTTGTGAAAAATTGGCCAAAAACCAAATTCAATCCCCAATCTTAAGTAACCCAATCCTTCATACTTGGTTATAAACAATCAGCTCATCTATGTTACTGTGGCTAACTTTGGGTTTGTTTGGGTTTTCTTTCTCTATTTGTTAAAGCAGGTTTGTTTATTCTGCAGAAATGCATTTTCCCAACTTTTTTTTCAAACTTGCTTTAAAAAAAATACAGTGTGTTTACAATGTTAATGGTCTCATTTTAATTTGCCTGTATTCTTGTTAATAATGAAATCTACTTAATGTGAGTTAAAACTAAAAGCCTGTCAGCGTAATTCACAATCATTTAAAATCCCTGTGGCAATTCTATGAGGATTCCCTGTTAATATTCTTATGGACTTTCAATGGCTAGATTAACCAGGCCTTGGCAACAACAGAAAGAGCAAGCAAATTAAAATTGGGCTCTTGGTAACAATCAGGAAGTATGAATGCTAGAGCCGTCCAGCACGATACTGGATACTATATCTGGCTGCACGGGCACCTCCTGCAACATTTATTGAGTAAGCACCCTAAGAATCACAGGAGATGAGTGGGGGTGGCCTCATCATATCTGTCCTTCTTTCAGGAATGTGAAGGAGAACGTTGATCTGACTGAAAATACTACAGTCCCATTTGGCACGTATCTTACATCCATCTCTATTTGTACCAGAAAGCGAATTTTTATGTAAGTAACATCATTTACACCGAGTGTACATTTTATTAAAATTCTGGCCTTGGAGACATCTGAAAATCCATTCTCAGACCTTTGAGACTCTGGCAATGTCTAAATGATCCCCCCGTTTCCACGGTGGATTACAACTTCAAGAGCAGTGCCCACTGTTGGAAGGATTAAATCCCCTCCAGGTTTAATCTCTTTGAGAATTCAGTTTATATTAAAAGAAAAGCACTTTGCTATGTATTTATACATTAAAAAGTAGGTCTTACCACGGAGCTTTGATACCGATCCTGTTTAATCTTTACAGAAATCTTCGGCAGGCAGAATTCATGCTGCTACTCAAAGTTGAAGCTCTGGAAGCTCAGAGAGACTAGGTGTCACTTCTAAGTTCACGCAGCCACTGAGATGTAGGTAGGCATTCAGTTTAAATCTCCTAGCTTATATGTTAAAGAAATTGATATTGTTTTCCATATAGAGACCCTCTTGATCAGATGGTGCGTGCGTGTGTGTGTGTGTGTGTGTGTGTGTGTGTGTGTGTGTGTGTGTGTATGTGTGTGTGTATACAACCTCAAGGGTCATTTCTCAGGGACAGTCCACCTTGTTTCTAGACATGTTCTCTTATTGACCAGAAACTCATAAAGCAGATGGGTCAGCAGCCTAAGAATCTTCCTGATTCTGCCTCTCCAATGTTGGGATTACATAGACGCATGAGGATACCTGGTTTAATGTGGTGCTAGGGATGGAACCCAGAATGCCAGGCATGCTAGGCAAGTAACACTGTCACCTGAGTTTCATGCATAGCCCACAAAGGTTGCTTCTGTCACCTCTCTTGGTCACAATCAGTCAAAAGCAACTAATACAACACCCTATGTGCCCAATTTGGCCTGACCCCAGTTTTGTTGCACTGGAGCAAGGCTACGTTTCTCTCTTTACATCACATCTGTACCAAACCCCCCCCCCCAGCTTAGGGCTAGAAGACAAAATTGAGTAGGTACCTGCCACAGATTGCACAGCCCGCAAAACATGAAAATTCTTGTGATCTAGATCTTTCTAGAAAAGGCTGACTGATTTCTGTACTAGAAGTAAAATCAAGAATTACTCAAATTGTGGCCAGGCGTGATGGTGCATTCATGTAACTCTACCTTGTTTTTGATGATAGGATCACTCAGTTTGACCTGGAACCAACCTCCCCAGCACTTGGATTACAAGTGTGTGCCTACTCGCCCCTATGCCTAGCTTTTTATTTCATTTCGGTATTGAACTTACATCTTCCTGCCTACACAGCAAGCACTTTGCCAACTGAGCTGTTTCCCCGGCCCTCACAGAGCTTTTTTTCTTGACTAAACCGCAACCAAGCCAGATTTCAGTGGACAGAGTAAATAAACATTATCAGACCTTTCCCTGTCTTCGTTCACTCTATGGCTGCTCTAAAATAGCCTTCTGCTTTCTGGAATGTACTGGCATTTTCTGTGATCCGTCTTGGGCCTTTTAAAGAACAAAAAGCCAAATGTCACCTTTCTGGGAACTGTACAACATGAGGGGCTGTCATTCCAGGGACAGAACGCTCTTGGGAGCAGTGCCGCTTCAAAAGGCACCAGAGAGGTAATGACATTGTGAGTTATTTGTTGCCAGAATAGGGAATATTTTGAGCAGCTCGTGGCTGCATCAAAGGATATTTTGGTCCCTAGACAAGGGAGCTTCCAAGACAGACAACTGGCTGTAGGTCCTTAGTATTTGGTTGTTCTGAGCACTACACAGTCTTCTTTGTGACATCCTCAATGTTCCTGGGACAAGTTCACTGGCCTCTATGGGGCCTGGTTACCTTCTCTGTAAAATGACTGGGTCACACTTGGATAACGAATAAACACACAGTGCAGTGTGTGTTGAAAGCCTTTGCAAACTGCCTCTCCATGAGCATGCCCAGTGCACAGACATGATGTCAATTTGGGGAAAAAACAAGGGGACCAAATCTGTGGAAAATTAACTAACAGAGCAGCCAGGGTCCAAGTTAGCTGTAGAAATGGTCTACTCAAATGGGCAAAGTAAGCTCTTCAGCCAAATGGCTTCTATTTGAATCCAACAGGAGTCAACTCGTGTGGTGGGGCTCACTGGATAAAGTGCTCAACATGCAAGCAGACGAGCCAGTATTTGAATCATCAGCTCCCGTGTAAAACTTAGGGAAGTGCAATGGCTGTCTGTTATCCTAGCATTCAAGAATCAGGTACCAAGGATACCCAGGCAAGCTAGCCAACTAGACTGTGCAAGATTGGCAAGCTTCGGGTCAGTCAGGAGACCCTGTCCCAGTTAAAAAAAAAAAAAGTAGACCGCAGTTGAGGAAGACACGTGATGTCAGCCTTCTGGCTTCCACATGAACAGATGCTAACACATAAATATGCATGTATACCACACGCATATACACATGAAAAAAATTAGTTTTTGATTCTTTATACATAAAGCAAGTCTCGGGGGCTATATTTGTTACTTTCTTTGCTTTGCTGCAGTGGGAATACACCCAACAAAAGAAATTTAAGGAAGGAAGGATTCACTCCAGCTCACAGTTTGAGTATGAAATCATGTCAGGAAGGGTGTAGTGGTAGGAACATGAGGCAGCTGGTCGCATTGCATCCACAATGAGGAAGCAGAGAGAGATGAAGACCAATGCTCAGGCCAATGTCTCTTATTATTTAGGTGAGTCTACAGTCCATGGGATGGTGCCACCACACTCAGGGTGGGTATCCTCTTCTCAATTAAACCTCTCTGGAAACACCCTCATAGACAAGCCCAGAAGTGTGTCTCCTAGGTGATTCTAAACACAGTAAACTTTACAATGGTTAACTATCATATTCCCTATGCCCTTTCATTTCTCCCCTATCTCCTCTACCTTAACCCATCAGTCCCCTTCTTCTTTCCAAATAGTCCCCTTTCTACTTCATATGTACATAATTATATACCCATATGTGTATAAATGTGCATCAATACATGAAAGAAAACATGCAAAGACCTGCCTTTTAAACTGTGCTTTATTTTGTTTAATATAATTATTATGTCAGGTTCTGTACATTTTCCTACAGGTAATATAATTTTGTTCTTATGCTATTCTCTGATTAACTGATCTCTCATCGGGCATGAACCTGGCAACAAGTGGGGTTATATTCATTTTTCTCCTCTGAAATCCAATCCCTTTCTTGAAACTGTAAGGCTGACCTTCCTGTTGAAGACAAATTCCAGCCCATAGAACCTCCAGGCAAGTATGAGAACAAAGCAGAAACCTATTTTATTATGATGTTGAATGGCAGTGGCTCATTTATTACAGTGATCAATAATCTCAGAATAGAGAAAGGAATTCCATATCGGAATAGTGTGAAGTATTTATGAGGGTTAGATTGCTGTTTGCTCCAAGCACAAAGGTGTATTGTAGGTAGGGAAAGAAAGGACCAGTCTCCAGGGCATTTCCAGGAAGTATTCAGATTTTGAAATATTTAAACTAATAACATGTCAGTTAAAGGAACTTGAATGAGAGTAGCCTGAACATCCCTCTTGATTTCACTAAATATTTTCTCATGCAATTCTTACAACGATGTTGAATTAATTCAGAGACACAGAAAGACAAAAGGAAAAAGACAAAGAACTCACGGTATCTGTGTCTTTGTGAAGAGAAATAATATAACCCTTTGCTTGGCAGTACTGGCTATTGGAACCAGGGCCATTGTGGAGGCTGCAAAAGTGCCTTAGCACCAAACTATAGCCCCTGTGCTGAACTGGGGGCTTCTTCTACTGAATCATGCATGTCCCTAACCTCTTACTGGGAGATGTAGCATGTGCTAATTGGCCAAGTCATACATTTTGCACTTCACTGGGGGATTCTAGGCAGGTGCTCTACCACTGAGCCACACCCCA
>CAJQZJ010032849.1:2115027-2129268 GCA_907164525.1 Lophiomys imhausi
TCACTGGGGGATTCTAGGCAGGTGCTCTACCACTGAGCCACACCCCAGCCCCTCACTGGGGATTCTAGGTAAGCACTGTACAATAGGTTTAATTAGCATGAATTACTTTAGTAGGTAGAGTTCTGTAGAGGAACAGAACTGATGAAGTGTGTGTGTGTGTGTGTATCAGAGGGGCTTATTAGCTTGGCCTACACAATAGGAGCTAGAGAATCCAACAACAGCTGTCTGCACGCTGAGTAACTGAGAACCCAGTAGCTGCTCAGTCCCCAAAACTGGGTACCTCAGGAATTTCAACCTCGAGCTGAAGGCCTGCACTCCTAGAGAGCCACAGTACACGTTGGAAGGCTGAAGAAGCTGACTTCTGATGTTGGTGAAGGACGCATCATATTAGATGTCCTCATCAGCAGGAAGTCACGGCAAACAGGAAAAAGCATCCTCTATTCCCTCACCCCTGTTGTATCTAGACAGCCTCTAGACCAATTGCTCTCAACCGGTGCATCGCGCCCCCTTGACAAACCTCTGTCTCCAAAGATATTTACTCTATGACTCATAACAGTAGCAACATTACAGGTATGAAGTAGCAATAAACATAACTTCATGGTTGAGGGGTCACCACAACATGAGGAACTGTATTAAAGCTCACGGCATTAGGAAGGTTGAGAAGCAGTGCTCTTAAAACTGATTCCCGCTATGGGAGCAGATCTTCCCCACTCTGTTTTCTGGGGAATGCTCTTAAAAGATGCACTCAGAGAAACCCTGTCTCGAAAACAAAAAAGAAAAGATGCACTCAGAAACAAGTCTTTTAGTTGACCTCAGATCCAATCACATTGACAACCGAGATCAAACATCCCAATAATTATTGCCTTATTCACCCACTTCTTTTTTAAAAGTTTCTTTAATTTTTATTATCATGTGTATTTGTGCTTGTCTGTTCACATGTGTGAAGGTACATGAGCATGTATGTAGACTTGCATATAGATATCAGAGGAGAGCCTTGGGTGTTGCATTTCAATTGCTCTCTGACTTAAGTTTGTTTGTCTGGTTATTAAAATAATGTATTTATTTTTATTTTTATTTGCACATTGGTGTTTTGCTTGCAAGTATGTCTCTATGAGGGTGTCAGATCCCCTGGAACTGGAGTTATAGAAAGTTGTGAGGTGCCCTGTGGGTGCTGGGAATTGACCCCGGGTCCTCTGGAGGAACAGCCAGTGCTCTTAACCACTGAGCCATCTTTACAGTCCTTGCCTGTCTGTTTTTTGACACAAAGTCTCTCACTGGCCTAGAGACCACCTATTGGGCTAGTATGGGTAGCCAGAGAACCCCAGGGATACAGTGATGTCCACCTCCCTAGTGCTGGGATTATAAGTTGCTGCTTTTTTATGTGGGTTCTAAGGAATCAAACTTGTGTCCTCACACTTGGATGGCAAAAATTTTTACCAACTGTGCTACTTCCCTGAGCCTCTTTTTATTGCTACCTTTTAATTGAGGTGCTTGTTTTCTTTCTGCTTAGGTCTTGAGGGGTATGTATCCTGGAGGTAAGGCTCCATTAAGATGCATGTTTCAGAAGTGTTTCGTGCTGATCTGTGGTTAGCCTTTTCATTCTTCGAATAGTGTTTTCTGAATGCAGAAGTTCTCGCTTCTGAGAAAACATAATTCATCTTCATTTTTTTAAATCTAAAGATTGCGGTTTTGATATTATGTCTCACTCAGGAATACAACGGTTTTCTCCTTTTTTTTTTTTTCTGTCTTCCAGATGTTCTCAGCTTGGTCTTAATATTTTGTTTGTAGGCTCTGTTTCTGTATATGTTACAAGATAAGTTTTGATTCATTCTCTTGCTTGTGATAATCCAATTGTTGCAGTGTTTGTTCAAAAGATTCTGTGTGGACAAGATGGCCTTGAGGGTGAAGGTGCTCTCCTCCAACACCGACGACCTGAGTTTGATCCCCAAGACCCACATGATGAAAGAGACAACCGATGCCTACAGGTTGTCTCCTCCACGCACATTCCTTGGTCTGTGTATGCCTACCCACATATATAGGCAAGTACACAATAAATAAATAGATAGATAAAGTTTTAAGAGAGCAGATTATATATTGTCATCATTACATCTTTGTCAAGATCAATTGAATGTTTGCATATGGAGACTCACATCTTTAATGTCAGAACTTGAGAGGCTCTGGTATGAGGATTGCCATGAGTTTGATACCAGCCAGTACTACCTAATTAATTTCAAGTGAGCTGGAGCTGGAGATAAAAATGCTGACTCAAACT
Source organism: Lophiomys imhausi (assembly GCA_907164525.1). Classification (NCBI taxonomy): domain Eukaryota; kingdom Metazoa; phylum Chordata; class Mammalia; order Rodentia; family Muridae; genus Lophiomys; species Lophiomys imhausi. The sequence goes on from CAJQZJ010032849.1 coordinate 2,117,300, forward strand.
AATAAAATAATAATAAAATATTTAGACATGGTGATACACACATGTAATCCAGAACTCAGGAGGCAGAGGCAGAAAGATGACAAGTTTAAGGCCAGCCTGGGCTATATACTAGGTTCTAGGATGGCCAGAATTACAGAGTGAAACCCTGCCTCCAAAAACAAAATGAAACAAAATCAGAGACTATATAATCAGACCTTCTAAATAGTGTAGCTCAGTGGTGGAGCACCTGCCTAGAATCCCCCAGTGAGGGGCTGGGGTGTGGCTCAGTGGTAGAGCACCTGCCTAGAATCCCCCAGTGAGGGGCTGAGGTGTGGCTCAGTGGTAGAGCACCTGCCTAGAATCCCCCAGTGAGGGGCTGAGGTGTGGCTCAGTGGTAGAGCACCTGCCTAGAATCCCCCAGTGAGGGGCTGAGGGTGTGGCTCAGTGGTAGAGCACCTGCCTAGGATCCCCCAGTGAGGGGCTGGGGTGTGGCTCAGTGGTAGAGCACCTGCCTAGAATCCCCAGTGAGGGGCTGGGGTGTGGCTCACTGGTGCAACACCTGCCTAGAATCCCCCAGTGAGGGGCTGGGGTGTGGCTCAGTGGTAGAGCACCTGCCTAGAATCCCCCAGTGAGGGGCTGGGGTGTGGCTCACTGGTACAACACCTGCCTAGAATCCCCTATTGTGGGGTTAGGAGCATGGCTCTCTGATAGAGCACCTTCTGAGCATGCATGAAATCCTGGATTTTTTCCCAGTATAACAACAACAATCCTGTAAATAAACTGAAAGTTTCTCTTGGTCAGATCTCAAAGGTTTCTTCTTCCAGTGAACAATTAATTGATTTTTGCTTACAAATACGCATAGAAACAGTTAAACAGACTGACAAAATGAAGTCTCCTCAGCCAGCTGAGCATGGATCTCTCTCTCTCTCTTACACTCACAGAAGGCCACCCAAGACCCATCCACTTTGGTTTTGTTTGTTTGTTTGTTTGTTTGTTTTGTTTTGTTTTTAGAGGCAGGATCTCTCACTGAACCTGGAGCTCAACAAGTAAACTAGGCTTGCTGGCCAGAGAGCTTCAGAGGTTTACCTGTCTCTCCCTACCTCAGGCTGGAGTTGCAGGTCCACAGGACTACAAGTGGGTTCTTAATGCTGGCTCTGGGGATAGAACTCGAGTTCTTAGGCTTGCACAGGAACCACTTTACCAACTCAGCCATCTCCCCAGCCCTGAGTCCATTTTTCAAGCAATGGACTTGTTTAGTTTAGCTAAATCTGACCGGTTCATCTACTTGTCCATTACTGTAAAGAAGCCTACAGAAATCATAATTTTCAAGAAGATACCTTGACTCTCATGGGAATATAAAATGAACATGTGTCAAAGATCTTATTCAATTTATTCATTAGCAACATGTTAAGATTGGTTCAAAGAATGCCTGAAGAACTGGGTATTTAAAGACCAGTTTTCAAAGAAATATTAGGATGAGATTTTTTTTTTAGCTAGATTAAACAAAAAAAAATTTAAAGTTCTATAGGGCATCAAATCATCATTTCAGGGTTATCTGTCCTATCAGACAGAAATTATTTCCATATCTACTGAGAAAAACCTCAAAGTTTTGCTTCACAGCTGTTGGGGCTAGAATTTGAAGTGTCCCCCACAGGTTTATGTGTTTGAACACTTCACCCCTAACTGGTAGCACTGTTTTGTAAGAGTGCGGAACCTTTAGGAGAGTGATTCTCAGCCCTCCTAATGCCGCGACTCTCTAATACAATTCTACATGTTATGGTGACCCCCCAACCATAAATCATTTCATTATGACTTCATAACTATAATTTTGCTACTGTTATGAATCTTAATGTAAACATCTGATATGCAACCACTTTGAAAGGGCCATTCGACCAACAAAGGGGTCACCACCTGTAACAGAAATTTTTATTTATAATCACTTATATTTATTAATATTTAACAAACATCTATAAAATACCTAAATCTTATAACCTAAAACCTATAATCTAAAAATACCTTAATACCTAAAAACACTCTAATAGCTATCTAAAAACACTTAACACTTTTTTAACTTTCTTAAAAGGGTATTAATATTCTTAGCGAAGTCTGTGAAGGGTGATTTGTTTTATGGAAGTCCCATCAGGTAGTCTCTTTCAAACTCAAAGTCCATTGGGCCTTACTTTGCCAATTAACACGGCCAATTCATTTCAACCACAAAATTGTGGCCCGTTCATAAAGCCAGTCTGTTCCAACTGCCAAACTGAGATCAACTTTTTCCACAGACTTCACGGCCTAAAGCTTCTCTGAGCAGCTTCTGAAATCCACTCGCTTTGCCACTAGTCTTAATAGGTTAATTACAGCAAAGGATCTTTCTTGGGCTAATTTGCAATGAAAAGTCTTTCTCTCTTGGACTCTGCTTTTCAGACCATTATGGCATACCTTGCTGTGAGCTCCTCCAGTGTGACTTCTCAGTCAGTGAGGGCAGGAGGAAGAGAGTGCCACATTCTGGCTTATACATTGCATTATCTCGGGGTCTTTGGTAGAGGGTTCACAAAGTCTCTCTCGATGTCCAGCAGTCACGTGGTTTCTCCCAGCAACCAAAGTCATCTGCAGGGCTTGCGTGGCTTCTTAGCAACATCCCTTCAACAGGGCAAATCGGCTGGCCACAAGTGGGCTTTGTCCATTTCAACAGGTTAAAAGGATGTCAAGCTCCTCCTTATGTACTGCCAGATGCTAATCTGAACTGCCTACTAATTCACTAAAAAGGCCTAACTTCTGCCACAGCGACCTCCAGGCTGAGAAGCATTGCTTTAGGAGGTGGATGGAGCTTTCCCAGAGGACATGAGTCACCAGAGGAGGGTCTTGAGGTGTTGTGGCCCCGCCCCCACTTCCTGCCCACTCTGTTCCAACTACTGTGACCTCCCCACCATGGTGATCCATCTCCCTTCTTATAGTGTGAACACACATACAGCCTTCCTCACTTAAGCTACTTTTGTCACGTATTTTGTTGCAGTAATAAAAAGAGTGACTAATACAACATAATAGGAATTTTGAATAAATAATTACAAAATATATTCTCTGTATTGAATGGCCCCGGGCCTCTACATGATGATGATGGTCTACGCTTCTTGCTTCATTGACTTACTTCCAAGTTTGCATAATTTTTCTTAACATGCAAGGAAAAGTTCAATGTGGGATATGGAAACTTCACGCCATTATGTCTTTGAAAGCAAAAATAGTAAGATTGCTCCTCATGACTGATTAAAAGGCATCCACTTCCTTTTGCCCCAACTACAAAGCCACTCTGGGTCAGAACCAAGATCAGAACACAGAAATTTCAGCTCTTATAATTCTATACACAGTGTCTGAATGGCTATTCAAAGAAAAATGCTATTGGTTATTTGAGATGGTACCAAGAGAGCCAGAGTCAATAAAACAAAAGTAGATATAAAATGTTAAGTAACTTGTGATTACCCATTCCAGTTACTGGGCCTGTTGCTATGATAAAACACCATGGTCAAAAGCAACTTGGAAAGAAAAGCATTTATTTGGCTTATAATTCTGAGTCAAATCTTTTACCTAGGGAATTCAAGGCAGGAACTGGAATAGAAACTGTAGAGAAGACAACTTACTGGCTCACTCTCTGGCTTACTAGCTCATGTTTAGCTAGCTTTTTTCTACAGTTCAGGCCTGCCTGCCTGGGGATGCTGCTGCCCACAATAGGATGGGTCCTTCTACATTAATCATCAAACAAGATAATCCTTCACAGACATTGCCACAAGCCACTACCCTGAGCAATTCCACAGTTGAGACCCTTTCAGAAGACTCTAGGCTGTGTGTGAAGCTAAGTAGGACAGCGCACATCAGAGAAAACTAATTCAGGTGAGGCAGCAAGAGCAGGAAGTTCTCATAACTGCTAAGCCATCTTTCCAACCCCTTTATGTATAGTTTTCAAAATAGCTATGAAAGGGTTGAGGAGGTTATAGCCGTCAAAGTGGTCTTACTAAAGGCAAGAGCAGAGAGCTGATGCAGATTCAGAGATCTCCAGGTAAGTGAAGGGAAGCTTGCCTCTAAGAGGTATGCTATGTTTTAAGTATGAAACACTGACATGCACACACACACACACCCTTGCATATAAGCACTTGGTCCCCAGCCTTTGGAATGGGTGGGGTTCAGGTGGTTCACAGGAGTACACCCTTATAATACATACGCCTGGTCTGGATACTGTTCAGATTCCCGCCTTCAGATCAGCTGCTTTAAGGTCTCCACCATAGACTGCTTGCTCTGGCTGCCTTCTCTTTCTTGCCATGATGGACTGGACCCTCCAAACCAGGAAATAAAATAAACCCTGCTCACGGCTATGAGCAAAAGAATGAATAATACAGTGTATGTTAGGGTTCTCAAAAGTGACTCAGTGGGATATTTACATGAGATGTATCTGGGAAACTGGGTCACATGATTACAAAAATCACAAAAGTTACAACAGCTCATCTGAAAGCTGGATATCCTGAGCTACTATTGATGTACCTGAATCTGATACAATGTCCTAAGAATCAGGGGTGGCTGGGAGTGAACTGGAGTCCAAAGACTAGAGAGCCCCAGGGTTTTGCTAGAGACACAAAGAAAGAAAAGAAGGTGGAGGAGGAAGAAGAAAAGACAGAAGAGGAGAAGGAAGCGGAGAAGCTATGATTCCATTAATGGATTAACTCCTCAGGAAACTAAAGCTCTTATGATCCAATTGGTTTCCCAAAGCTCTGCCTCGGGACGCTGTTACTTTGAGGAATAATTCTACCATACATACACCCTCATAGGTATTTCAGATCTAAACTGTACCATATACCCTGCCTACTAATGTAGAAGGGGAAGGGAGACAATCCCATGGTTTTCTTAAGTCTCCAAACACAGGGGAGAAGATGCTATCACACTTAACGATGGCTACAGCCAGCATCTATGCACACCTCTCAGAACAGTTTAGAAAATATAAGATTTTTTTCTAGAGAAGATGAACTATCTGTCTGTATTATGACAAAAAAACGAATATGGAATATTATAGAGAAAGCAATTAATCCACACTTAAAACTAATTGCCTAACCCAGTGGGTCTTTAAATTATTCATTAGTGCTATTTAAAAATAATTGCAGTTTATGAGGACAACCCAATATGGATTTCTTTTAGGAATGAAAATGAAAAAAATATATTTTTCTAAAAAAAAATTTACCAGTTGCTTACAGCTCTTAAAATGGTCCAGTTTTTAGACCAACTTAATATTCTCATTACCCTCTTACTCAATCTAATCACCTTTAGCCTTTACCATAGCAGTACTTCAAGAGTTTCCCAGAAATTGATTCTGAGCTCATAAAGAGGACTGTGATAGATTTTTAAAAGAATATGAAAGATGAGGGGATAGGGAGACAGCTCAGTTGATAAAGTGCTTGCTACTCAACATGAATTCAGCACTTGGCATCCATTGTAAAAAGCCATATGTGGTGGCATGTGCTTGTAACCTCATCACTGGGGAGAAAAAGACAAGTGGACCCCGAGAGTCACTGGCTGGCCGGTTTAGCCAACTTAGTAAGATCCCCGACTGAGTGAGAGATCCTGGCCCCACCCAAATAAGATAGAGAGCAATCAAGAAAGGAATCCAAGATGACCTCTGGCTTCTAAACATACACATGAGTACATATATGTACACTCAAATGCACATGTGTACACACACACACACACACACACACACACACACACACGCACGCACGCGCGTGCACACACACACATTTTCCTGTCTCTCCGTTTCTTTCAACTCAAAGAATCTTTAGACCCATGGTCATTTTTAAAATGGTAGAACTGGAAAGGATTTTTATCTAGTTCAGTGGTTCTTACGCTGTATTTACTTGCATTCCAGGAGTTCTACTGTAGAATTAGCTTGCTGAGTTGCCAGGGCTCAGTTGTCCCCAATTCCACTCCAACTCCTTGTCTCTAAGCCTCCATCAGAAAAAAAATTTAACTTTTTAAAGATGGCATTTGAGGAAAATGCCCTTCTTCTCCAACCAAAATTTAAAACTGATTTTCATGGCATAGATTGTGAAAACCAAATTCAGGAGGCAGATGAGAAAAAAAGCTTATCTTCTGGCAGACTTAATTACTAACCACTTCGAATTGGGGAAGATATGTGGAAAAGAACCTTTGGGTCAAAATTGTCTAGCCATAAATGTTATTTTATACTAAGGATGCAGCTCAGTTGGTAGACTTCTCACCTGGCATGAAGGAAGCTCTGGGATCGATCCTTAGTACCACATAAACCAGCCATGCTGGTACATGCCTGTAATCTCAGAACTCAGGGGATGTTAGAGGCAGAAAGATCAGTTCAAGCCCACTCTTAGCTACACAGTGAGTCTGAGGCTAGCCTAGGCTACAGGAGACCCTGTAAAGATTTCAATAGGCAACCTCAGTCACTTCCTAATATTCACCTTCAGTTAGTCCTATTATTAAGATCTCTGTGCTCCAGTCTTTTCCTTTATGAAAAGAGTAGGTAAAAATATTGACCTTATATAGCTAAATAGAGCTATAACACACGAAGAAATCCTTCAACACAATGGTAGGGTATACTCAATAAACCGCCCACTGAGAGTGTGTTTGTGTTGGTCAGTTTTGGAAATCCTCCCAGCCTTCCTCTAAATCAGCCTTTGCTCACGGCTTCTCCGGTGTAATGAGTATATTCACGCATGCGCTTCTGCACGCTTAATGTTAGGATCGCAACATGCAGGCCCAAAGGAACCCTTACAGGCTGCAAAGCCACTGGTCCTCCTCTATCCCAGCAGCGTGGACCCATGGGTATCAAATCCTCTTGGAGTTGTTCTTCATCTATGCCCATCACTCTTCCCTCTTGACTTTCCTAAAAGCAAGCAAACTCCAGACGGGCTGGCAACCCAACCAGATTATAAACTTTGAATTGTTACACTGATGATTTGAATGAAGGGTTTGAAAAGAAGAGTGTTTGGGGAACCAGAGAAAAGCTGAAATCTGGTTAGATTATTTGTGAATGTGAAACTGACCCAAACTGGACATCTTATATCACCCCATGCAAGGCTCAGGGAACGCTGTGGAAGGAAGAAGAATGGTTATGACAGCTGGAAGACAGGGAAGAGTGCTGGGAAAGGCGGTCATCATGCTATGACACAACCATTGTGGTAATTAGCACACAGCCACTGTGGTTGTCACCTTCACGATGCATGCATAGTATGGAACCTGCCAACATTCCATCGTGGATATGGGAGCAGGAAGGCTCAATGCTTCCCAAGGAGCCACACAGCCACACACACACACACACACACACACACACACACACACACACACAGCCACACACACACACACACACACACACACACACACTCACGCACACGCGCACGCACACACACACAAACACACACACAGAATACATGTAATTTTTAAATAGTTAAATCATTAATATTTTATTCATCACAATTTCCCATAGGTTATTTATTTATGTGTATGTGTGGGGGTGGGGGTGGGGGTATAGACTGTGTGTGCCTATGCATGTATTGTAGAGGCTATAAATAGGCTTCAGATGTCTCCCTTACATTTCTTCAACCTATTTATTGAGACAGGTCTCCCACTGAACCTATAGCTCACTTTTTTTTTTTTTTTTTTTTTTTTTTTTTGTGGCTAGACTGTCTGGCCACCAACCTCCAGAGATCTGCCTATCTCTGCCCACCCCAACTCTAGAGTCATAGGCTCGTGCCACCACATTTCAATTTTACATAAGGGCTGGGGATCTGAAGTCCTTAGGTTTGAGCGACACACGCTTTACTGACTGCTGTCTCCCAAACCTTAGACCGTTTTTATATGTCATTATAATAAATATTATTTATTTCTGAATGTTCACTGAACTTGTTAGAAGGACCTTCAATTTTGTGTCTGAAATAAGTATGTCTGTTCTCTAAGCTCCTTCCCAGCCCTGTAAGCATATAAGGTTCACAGCTCTCTGAGCCATTTTTTCCCACCTTTCAGAGAAATTTGGAACTGATATGGAAGAAGCTACATATGAAGAGACTGTGAAAGGCTCAGCTTTAAACAAGACATCATACTCACTGCTCCAAAGGCACAGGAATCATTGTGGAAGATGGCAGAGTGGGAAGACTGTAGGAGCCAGAGGTAGATGACTACAAAGAAACAATGTTTCCTGGACATAGCAAGGCAGTTATACACATGAATTCACAACAGTTTAGACCACATGCACAAGACCCTCCCTTTACTAATGAGCTATTGGAAATTAATAGCTTCTGGGAAGAGAGTCTGTTTTTCTTTAAGGGTATGATTCCTGCTGAAGGCTACACATCCAAGAATATAGGGGCTGCACAATTTGGGCTTGATGCGTTTAAAAAAAAAAAGAACAGGTCACAGTCAGGTTTCTTGTTCAGAGAGGATGGAATTGGGAGAAGTGGAGAGTGAATATGATCAAAATACATAACATAAAATTCACAAAGAGCTATAAAAATGGTGAAGATTAGTAACAAATAACAGTGGCAGAGAGAGAGAGAGAGAGCTGAGCACCTGCATTCTGTTTTCTGCTTCCTGTGGATATAATAACCAGGTGCCTCACACTTCAGTTACAATGCCTTCCCTGACATGGTGGACTGTTCCTCTTCAAACTGTGATCCAAAATAAACCTTTTCTTCCTTCCTAAGTTGATTTTTTTGGTTGTGTTGTCATAGCAAAAAGAAAAATAACCAATACTCACTCAGTAGTTATAATCTCATTTAATTCTTACCCAACACAGACATATCAAGTATTACTATTATCACTCATGTTTTAAAAGGAAACCAAGCTAGAAGAACAAATTTAATGTACTCAAGGATACATGGGCACCAGATACAAGGATACATGAGAAAAGGTGCTCATGGTCAAATGTTCTGGATCCAAAGGCTGTCTTTTTAACAACCACCTAGTGCAGTCTCAAGATTTTAGCTGTTGATGGAAGGGTCTACTATGGTACCATGGATGCTCAAGACATATTTAAGAAGTGAAGGATGTGATGAATGATTCAACCAAAAGGTAAAATGTTCAGCATTTTGATATTGACTCATTTCAGCCTCATTTATTTTCCTCTAATGCCGAGAGGGTGAAAATAAATCTCCTTTAGGTTAAGTTCAAGTTAACACATTTTCACATTGAAAGGAATAAGCTCCCAGGAGTTGTGTACCATCAACATGATTACAAACAAATTTATGGGAAAATATGCCCTATTAGTTTTGCGTCAGTAAGAATCAAGTTACCTGACATAAATAACTTAAAGGGAAAAAAAAAAGATGTTTATTTTCACTCACAGTTCCAGAGGGATAGTCTGTGGTTTCCTGGCCTTGTGTGTTTGGACAAAATATAATGGTAACAAAATGAGATGAATGACAGCCGCTTATCCCAGAAGAAATGGGAAGCAAGGAGTACGGCAGAAGTGGACCGGGTACCCCAACAGCATGGCCTTCAGTAGCCTACTTCCTCACACTAGGACCTATCTTCTAAACTTTTTAGAATCACCGTCCTCTGTGGATCAAGCCATCAAGACAAGAGCCTGTGGGGGACATTTCATATTCCAACCACATTTCATAGGGAAAACTTCATCTTCTGACTCCAAGGGCTAGGAAGCAATTAAATCAGGTCAAAGTTGTGAAGATATTTTGTGAAATATAAACCAACACACAGATGATTACTAATTATTAGTACTTTTTCATGTTTGTTTCCTCTACTCAAGAATGTGCTGTGCTGTGTGGTGGGGGCTGGAGAGATGGTTCAGTGGCCAAGAGCTCTTGTTCCTCTTCCAAAAGACCAGTGTCGGGTTCCCAGCATCCACATTAGAGGACCTCCAGGCGCCTGCAGCCCGTCACATAACTCTAGTTCCAGAGGATCCAATGCCCTGTTCTGGCTTCTGTAGGCATTACATTGAAGCCCCCTCTGCCCTCCCCCAACACAAAAATAAACACAAATAATAAAAATAAATCATAAAAAATAATTTACTATTCACAAAGTCTAAGTCGGCTGCTAAATGTCTCTTGCTCTAAGACCTAGAGTGAATAGTTGATGAGTATGTTTATAAGATCAAATCAATAGGATGTTCAGCAATAAATTTATTTGACAAAAGTAAATATCACAGTGGAGAGGTCTAGGTTTTTAACACTCTTCACCAAGGCAATAAATAAACAGACTTCTCCCAGAGCAAAGATGGAAATATAATTATTCAGTCTCTCCATGTTAAGTTTTTCCCAGAAATTGAAATATTGTTAGCAAGCACAGATTTAAATTTTGTGCTCCAATGAATTGGGAGATCTTGTTTATCGTTTTGATTTCTCTGCCTTCTACCACAGGGAAATTATGTAGGCTCTCACAGTACATGAAAACAATACCAATAATTATGGAATTTGGTGCTTAGCTTGAAGATAATTTTATGAATCTCTTCTTATCTATTGGCTTGGTGACCGTATGTGTGGCAAGGATCTATGTTCTCCAGGTGGATTCAAACTCATGCCCCATCTGTTTTAACGTTCTGAGATCTGGAGTTGCAGGGGTATACTAAACTGTCCTGTGTGTTACTATTTCTACAATCTGTGATCGAATGTATGTTAAGTGAATTTGAAATTGTACAACAAATCCCAAGCCAGCCATTAAACTCACCAAAAAAGAAAAAAAAATTAGTGTTTGCTGAAGGGGCTTGTTGCTTAAGATGTTTAGACCATGCTGGGATGAACTAGTTCAGGCTGTGAAGTGTTTACAGAGGCATGAGGACCCGAATTTGATCCCCAGGACTATTGTGTGACACTTTTCCTGGGAAGACACAACACACACACATTTACGCTCATCCCACATAGGGAACCCAGGATGGACCAAACTGTTATTCCAAAGTCCAGTTTGGTGAGCTCGAATCTTATTGGGGTTACTATCCAAAATATGGGTGAGGTGTTATTTATAGGCAGAAGGATGACTCACAGTCAGCCCCAAAAGTGACTACAATTCACAAAAGCTGCAGCCTGGGATCTCTACACCCTTTACAGGAAGCTCAGCCTGAGAGTCTCCTTGCTTACTAGTTATTTACTGCTTCTAAAACGTTAGGGTTGTCCTGGGTGAATCTTGTGAGTTTTAGCTTCCCAGGCATGTGAAGTTTTTTTTTTTTTTTTTTTTTTTTTTTAATTCTGGAGTCTCAGAAGCCTCTGCCTTTATTCCTGGAGGGAATGTTTCAATTCAGAGAAAACCAGTATACAGCAGGAATTCATGTTAAAGCAGGGCATGGTGGTACATACTTGTAATCCTGGCACTAGGGAGGCGAGACGGACAGATATATTGAGTTCACTCGTCTGTAAACATAGACAGATGAGCTCGTTCCAGGCTGCCTTTTCTTTAAAAAACAAGATGGTGGCACTCCTGAGGAATGGTACCAAGGTTGACCTCCGACCTACATGTGTATACATGTGTCCGTAACTCTGCACACAGGCACATTTGCACACACATGAACACACACACACACACACACATGTGTGTAAAAAGAAAAGAGATCTGACTTCTGTAGCCTGAGAATAATTTTATAAAATGTTTAATACCTTTGCAGATGAAACCAAGTTTGTGCATATTGAACCAAGATGACTCGCAGCATCATGTTTATGATCAAAGTCCGTGATTTTCTGTAGGGAACGAGTGAATTCCTGAGTAAACGTGTATTGTTTAACATGGGCACAGCCATGTCAAGGACCAAGCCCCCAACAGCCTTCCCCCAGAGAAACTTGAAGGGATGATGAAGAATATTTTTTTACCGAGAATGCAACATGGAAGATAATTTCTGCTGCTGCATGGTACAGGAACATGGTACAGGTACAAGAGATTGGCACACTAACATATGTGAAAGCTAATGACATAGCTCACTGCTGAAAGACCCTCTGTTCTCTAGTGTGTGTGTGTGTGTGTGTGTGTGTGTGTGTGTGTGTGTGTGTGTG
>CAJQZJ010032849.1:2129278-2139278 GCA_907164525.1 Lophiomys imhausi
TGTGTGTGTGTGTGTGTGTGTGTGTGTGTGTGTGTGTGTGTGTGTGTTAATGCAGGTGCACATGTACCTTGGCACATGTGTGGAGGTCAGAGGGCAACCTCAGGTGTCAGTCTCTTCCTACTGCCGTGTTAGAGGCAGACTGTCTTGTTCACTGTTGTGTACATGTGTACATCCGGCTAACCTGCCATGGGCTGCAGGGGATTTTCCTGTCTCTACCTCCCATACCACCATACACGCCCTAGGATTACAGATGTGTGTTACACGTTCCAGTTTTCAATGGGTGCCCAGGGATTTTAACTCAGATCCCCATGATGTACTCTCAGCAAGCACTTTAATCGCTGGGCCATCTTCCCCAGGGCCAGTACCTACATCTTGATGTTGACTTATTGTTTCTCTACTCAGTGCCAACTGTTCCATAGCACTTGTATAAAATATTTTGTGTCTTTATGGGTAGGATGCAAACCAAGTTTTCAAGTCAACTGCAGATATGAGCAATGGAGATAAATAGAATGTGAAAAGAAGTATTAGATAAAACCAAGGATAAAATACCAAATCTAATCATTGCCTAGAACCAAGTACCCTGTAAGGATCCAAGGGGAAGCAATTCTGAATTTGTTCAATGAATTTTACAGCAAGAACTTATTTTAGTTACTTCAATACCATATTTAAAGAAACATTAGGGGCTACAAGGGATCACTTAGAGTTTTACTTATGCATAACTAAATTTTATGAATAAAATGGCATGTTTTAATGGTATTTTCAAACTTAGGGACTTACAAAGGTCTGAAAATGCATCCTTCCACTATAGCAAAGGTCTGTGACTTAATGTCACTTAATTGTCACAGTGGCCCTGTGAAGTAAGTATAGTTATTCTCATATTAGAGATGAGGCAAGAGATGAGCATTTGAATAATTTGTCAAGGAAGCAATCTGAGGAAAGGAATATCCATGTTTTTTCTTGTCCCAGCCTCAGTACCTGACACATAGCAGGCATCTGGCATGTTAGTTCAGATGGTCTCTGGTGTGTGTGGTCCCTGGACCTACAACATGAACATCACCTGGAGACTTGCCATCAGCACAAAATCTCAATCCCACCCAGATCTCATGACAGACTCAGTGAGACCTGTTGCAAATGGTCAAGCTCTATTTGGCGTCAGTTACCAACTTAAGGTCATATGAAGGAGTCTCAGCTGAGGGGTTTCCAAGATCATACTGGCCCATGGCCATGTCTGTGAGAGATTATTTTGACCAACGATCGCTGTGGGAAGGCCAAGCTCACGGTATTCAATACCACCTCTTGGTAGATGATCCTGGACTATTTAAGAAATCTCTGGTAAACAGAAATTTACAGCCTTTATGACAACTGGACTCTTTAAAAATTTTTTTGCATTTTTTTTCTGTGTGTTCCAAGGTGTGCACGCAGAGGTCAGAGGGCAGCTTCTAGGAGTAAGTTTTTCCTTCCACCATGTGGCTCAGGTCATTAGACTTGGCAGCAAGCATGTGTACCCACTGAGCCACCTCACTGACAATAACTGACTTCTTCCATACTAATGTGCATGTCTCGCTCTACTTGCTCTACTGGATGTTCTGAAATGAACAGCCTTACTCCCTCATAACCATTCTCCCATGATTCTCAGCCTTACTACCCACCCACGTCAAAGAGACAAAGTGACCCACGGAGTGAAGCCATGGGCCCTTTCCTTCTCCTAAGTTGCATTACTCAGACATTATGTCATAGTAACAGAAAGATAATTAACAAAACACCTTCCCATGTCCCAATTCATGAGCGAGTGTGCAAAGGCATGTGTACATTTGTGAACGTGAACATGCATGTATTTGAGTGTGTGTGTGTGTGTGTGTGTGTGTGTGTGTGTGTGTGTGTGTCCAGTTAAACATACACTTTTATGTGAAGTTGCATGAGGAAGACTTCATTCAACCTTTACTCTGTTCCTTAGGTACTCTCTGCCTTATTTTGTGAGACAAGGCCTCTCACTGGCCTACAGCTCACCAAGTAGACTAGGCTGGTCAGTGAATCACAGACAGCCTCCTATCTTCACCCCCACAGCACTGAAGTTATAAGCATGTGCTAGCTTACCTGACTTATTTTCTTATTTTTATTACTTCAATGTATTCATCATGTATGTACTTTCGTATGAGTGCTCACACATGCATGTGCTCATGTGAGCACCTGGATGTCAGAGGACAGCCTCAGCCTTGGGAGTCGATTCTCTCCTTCCACCATGTGGGACCTGGAGATAGACATCTGCTCATTAGGCCGGCAAACTGACATCTTTATCTGATGAGCCACCTCACCGTCCCTTTCTGTTTGTTGTTTGGTTCTGGAGTGCAAGGTAGGCAACTGCTCTGCCAACGAGCTACACTTCCAACCACATGATTTTGTTGTGTACATGGCTTCTCAGGGATTGAACTCTGGCCCTCATGCATCCTTTACTGACTAAACTATCTCCCTGGCCACTCATATTCTAATTCTTCAAGAAGCCACCTGCCCTCCAAGCAGCCAGAACCCATACAGAGCTGAACGCCCACACTATGCCTCTCTTTCGGCAGTGTGCATGACTCCAACCCTTCCCTGCAAAGAAAACTGTCAGCCACATTTTTATGTTCCTTCCTTTCTCCCCTGTTCCTTACCATGAGGGGCCTCCTGAGAAAAGAAAATTTTATCTTTCACAAAATCTGATTTGTTCTTTGTTCTTTGCACAATACAGTGAAAGCATGAATTTTCTTTCTTTCTTTCTTTCTTTTTTTTTTTTTTTAACACATGGGGCAGCACTTAGAAGCTTTTCATCAGTATGAGAATAAAGATGGGGAAAGTTTTCCTTGGGTCTGTTTACCAAGGCCATAGCACTGAGAGAAAATAATTTAAAATCTAAATGACTAAAGATTTTTTTTTTACATAAAACGAGCAACAGACTCTTGCTCATTATCATGAATCACAGCTTGTCTGATATGAAAGGGGCCTACAAGATCATCTCCCAAGTCCTCACTAGATGAGTTTCAACAGTATCAGCGACCATTTATTTTAAAAAGTTATGTGGGGGCCTAAGGAGATGGTTCTAGTAGTAAAGTACTTTGTGTACAAGCATGAGTAGCTGAATTCAGATCACCGGTACCTACTTAAAAAGCCAGCTAGGGTGGCATGTACCCACAATCTCAATACTGTGGAGGTAGGTGGACATGGGAGAATGGCTGGGGCTCACTGGCCAGCCAGACTAGGCAAACCAGTGTGTTGTCCATTCACCCAACCCAACTAGAGTTGACAAGCAACAGAATTAGAGAGGATACGGTCTCCCAGTAGCACCATGGGATAAAAGGGCTGCTGGGTGTGGGAGTACCAGTAATGAGGGGATGCTATTCTAGACTAACCTGCTTGCCTGAGTGCAGACCTGTATGATAAGCAAGAGAGTCTTGCCACAGAGGCTTTGGGAGGATTCACCAGAAACAACACACCTCCAATCCCACCACATGGGAGGGGGAAGCAGGAAGATCCGAAGTTTGAGGTCATCCTTGGCTACACAATGAGTTTGAGGCCAGCCCAAGCTGCATGAGACCCCTGTTAAGAAAGAGAGAAAGGGTTAGATAAGTGGGGAAAGTGTAGAAAAAAATTAATTAAATTATGTTGGGTGCCATTTGTAGAAATAATTAATTAAATTGTTTACCAATATTTAGATTATATTTAATTGGTTGGGCAGCTGTTAATCCTTAAGCAGCCATTATAAATGAGCACACACAGGCACCACATGGATTTTAACAAGCCTTGGCCTGAATTGAGCAATCTTAGCCCATCTAAGCGAGCTCTTAATTCTATTACCCAAATATGACCCCATATATACATATTTCCCCTTGGACTGCTATTCTCCACACTAGCCGATGTTCCAGGCCATCTGGAGTGAGGTTCTTTTTTCTAACCCATGGTGTGGGTCCTTCTTCTTCCTGCTCCTGGCTGGAATGCATGAATCCTCTGTCTAAAGCACAGGCTTCCTGTTCTAATCTCAGGAAGTCCCACGTTTCTCTGTCTTTGCCCAATCTCAGGCCTCAGAATTTATTTAACCAATCAGAGTCAAAGTAAGTAAGAGACAGCAAGCAGGGCCAATCAATATTTAGAATGCTTAACACCACTCTATCAGGAAAGTATAAGGAACGTATCCAAACAGACCAGTAGAGGAAAGGGGAAGACCCAGGGTACCCTATAAAACATCCAAACCAGCATCCCTCTGGCAGACTGCCAGCTTTAGGGCCTCCTCCCATCCCAATGGCTTAAAGCTGTGGCTTTTCTCTTTCTCTGTAGCTTGATCTTCTGTCATTCCTGGTAGTTTGTCTTTGTCTCTACCAGAGAATATGCTCAGCAGTGCCTGAGACAACCACCATTAACCCCAGAGTAGTTTTACACCACCATAGAGAAAGCTACTTCTGACACTACGTCTTCTCCACCATAGTGGACTGAAATCCCTTCAAAACCATGAGTCAAACTAGACCTTCTTCCCTTAAGGTGTTCCAGTCAGGCATTTTGTCATCGTGACAAGTAACCATAATCTATGCTCCCTGTATCTGCAGAGGAGCCCGTTCAAGCCACAGCGCTCTGGGGGCTTCTCCCCACACACCCCACCCCTTTGTTTAGCATTGCAGAGATGAGATTTCCAATTCCTTCTAGGCATCCCATCGTAAAGATCATATTTCTCTTTGTGTTTTCATAGCCGGGAAACCCCTCATCAAATTCAATAAATCCTCCTCTCTCCCTGCTAAGTTCTCATCTTGTCTGCTTTCTCTGAGGGGGACAGCTGCTTGTTCTTAGGGCAGAAAAAAAAAAACCCTAAAATCCTCCCACTCTAGCACAGTGTAGGAGCCTAGATAGTTCAGCGTCAGGCGCCTGAGCATTCATTATGTTCCTGTAACTCCAACACTGATGGTGATGGTGAAAAGCCAAGCTGGCTCCATATTAGCATTATGGGGGAGGGGGGAGCAGAGATAAAACTAAGGCATCCCCAGAGGGTCATCACCTCACAGATGCCTCACCCTAGCACTTCATGTCCATCCACCCACTGCCCCTCCCAGACACACACAAGGCACACACACACACACACACACACACACACACACACACACACGTGCACGCACATGCATATTCACATGCACACATGAATACTTTTGCCCTTTCCCGCACTTTCTCAGCTATCTTCCCACCCTGCCCTTGATTCATTTATGGCCTCTTGGGTGAATTAGAATGTTCTTCCTCTCTTAGTCCAAAACTAAAGCCTCTCTAACACATGCATTTCTTTTTTTTTCTTTAAAAATAAATTGCTCTATTACATTTACTTATTTATTTCCTTTGCATGTATGAGAGCACAGGCACACCCATGTGAAGATCAGAAGGCTATCTGCAGGAGTCAGATCTCTCCTTCCACTGTGTGGGTCTTGGCAGCAAGAATTTTGTCCTTTGAACCACCAGGCCAGCCCGACCTATGGCTTCTAACTCCTCCCTTGTGTTATAATTTGAGTCTGAAATATCCTCCACTGTCTTGTGAGTTTTAATGCTTGTTCCCAGTTGGTGATGGTTTTGGGAAGACTGTGGAGCCCTCAGAAAGTGAGGGACATAGCTGAAAAATAGGTCTTTCAAGAAGGATTCATAGAAGACAATATCTGATCCCCAGTGTCAGCTGAGCTTCCTCTGTTTCTGGTCCCACAGTGATGTGCAACTGCCTCTCCCATACACTCTGGTTTTTGTTTGCTTTGTATTATTTTTTAAATGTTTGTTTGTTTGTTTTTGAAGTGAGTTCTCATTGTGTAACTCAGGCTGGCTTTGAATTTGCAGGAATCCTCCTGCCTCTGTTTCCCAGTAGTGATTAGGTCTGGTAGCCAAGACAACTAATTAAACAGAACAATGGCTACAGTGAGGTCAGTGGTAATGGTAAGTAGGTTGTTGACATCCCATAGCAAGAAGAGGAAGGGAGGGTCACTGAACCCTCACTTGCGATTCCAGCTTTTACACCTTCTTTCCCTCCCCCAGCTACAAGGAATCTTGGGGGTGCCAAACAGGAAGAGTGAGGTTGTCCTAAAGGGGACTCCATGATGCCACTTCCATGAGGTCCCACTCCATCATCGTAATGGGATGAGACTCCGAAGTATTGCAGCTGTTTGGGTGTGAGCCTCATTCCAGTGCTTAACGCCTCTCGGTGCTCTTCCCAGTAAACCCAGTAAGTTCACTGGTTCACCAAGTTGAACTTCAGTGGAATCAGACTTTGATATGTCCCTGGTACACCCATCAGGGGTAGATAGACATTTGTTCACGTCTCCCCAGAAAGTGTTGATTCAGCCTTGTGTGTGCCCCCATTCTCAGGCTCCCCACTTCACCCCCTACTCCACCATACCTTCCCCACTGTAACTAGCCTGGCAGAAATGAATATATTCTCAAGAGCCACTCTGTTCTCCATTCGACTATCAGACTCTTGAAATAATGGATGCTCTCACCAAAAACTAAAGGGGCAGGGAGTGATTTCCCCAGGAATCTCATGCTTGGAGGAGGAAAAGTTGCCAGCTACAGGGGGAACTTATCTCTGGGAAAAGATTTACAATTTGTCAGACTACTTTATAGAATGGGACTGAAACCCAGACATTGACAGTTCAATGGTGGGCAGACCCACATCTTGACCATGATTGCTTAGATGTGTACTTCCTGAGCTATTTCAAATTTGATCTCACTACATGACCCTCATGATGAACTTAGGGGGTATCCCCAGATCTCCCCGTTCCTCTTCCCATTGTGGCCACATGAAATAAATCTCCCTGCTCTGCCTCTTACTACTAGTTTTACTGTTTTAATTCGCTCCCCCAGAACACATGGCTGAACTTGACTTCCTGGGGTACAGATTGTGACCCCAAATGTAGTAACCCTGACACTATGAACTGATCTCCTCAGAATCCTTGAGCTTTTTCTGTCAAACATGTTGGTCACAAGGTGCAAACGTGACCCCCAGATAAAGTCTAAGGCCAGGACAGCTCTGCACAGTAGCTGTTGGCTCCTTCTAACTGTGATGCTATGCCATGGTTTAAGTCAGGGAGGCACAACCTGCCTCATCCAGGTCCACGAGCAAGACCCTTGCTCCTCAATAATGAATCTCCACTGCCAGCAGGGAAGCAGCAGTTTGTTCTCCACTTCTGCAGAACTTGCACTGACCTAAAACAAAGACCAAATAAATAACCAATGCCTTGATCGAGTGCTTCTCATGGTTCTAATCACAAGTTCCTGATCCCTTCTTGCTGGATCTAGAGATTGCCTCCTTCTGCCTTATATGTGGGTACAGTTGCATAACAAACCTAAGATAGCCGGGCAGTGGTGGCACACGCCTTTAATCCCAGCACTTGGGAGGCAGAGTCAGGCGGATCTCTGTGAGTTCGAGGCCAGCCTGGTCTACAAAGCGAGTCCAGGATAGCCAGAAATATACAGAGAAACCCTGTCTCGAAAAAAAAAAAAAAAAAAACCTAAGATAAACTGAAAGTACCAAGGCAAGCAGGCACCAGCAACCAGGGAAGTCAGGGGCTGAGTGTGCACTCATCTGTGACCTGGCCAGATTATTAAAGTCATCCTTGGTAGTGGAAGTAGACCACCTGTACTTTATTTCTTACAGGAAGTACAGTCTCATTCTGATTATGATATTTTTCCATGACTTATGTTAGAAAAAGAGAGTCTTCCTTATTCGTCCCCACTGGACAGATCCAGTAAGGTCAAGGGAGAGATAACCACAAAGGAAGCTGACTGTTAAGTTTGTTAAGCAATGCTGAGAACTTAAAGGGAAACTTTGAGAACTCATCTTGTGGGCTGGAGAGACGCCTCAGCAGTTAGGAAAGGGCACTGGCTGCTCTTCCATAGGACCCAGGTTCAATTCCCAGTACTCACATGTCAGATCACATCTGTAGCGCCAGCTCCAAGGGATCTGATACCCTCTTCTGGCCTCCATGGACACCAGACATGCACATGGTATACAGGCATACATTTCAGGCAAAACAACCATACATAAAAATAAAATAATAATAATAATAATAATGAACCAGTTTATGACTACGGCCTCTTTTCACAAAATCTGTTTTGGTGTGAAGGCACTTAAACTTTATTACCCCCATCCTGTCTTTTCTGGTCTGCATGTGTCCCCAGGGAGAAGTGTTGCAGTTTGAATGTGCAATATGCCCCGCAGGTTCGTGTGTTTGAACACTTGGTCCCCATTTGGTACAACTGTGTTTTAGAGACTGTGAAGCCTTCAAGAGATGTATCCTTATGGAAGGAAATGGTTCACTGGGGGCGGGCTTTTGTAGCAGCCTGTCCCTTCTTCCTATTTGCTCTCTGCTTCCTGGAGACAGACCATAGGAATATTCACAATCTAAACATATAGTGAGTGTGTGACCTAAAGTTGATCTGTTTCCTGTTATAACAAAATGCCGGAGACTGGGTCATTTATGAAGAATAGAGTTTGATTTGGCCCACAGTTTTGGAGACTGGGAAGGCCAAGGGCATGTGCTGGGCCTTGATGAACATTTTCTCATTGTCATATGACATGGTAGGGAGTGTCACACAGCATGGCAGAGAAGCCTTTAGGTCAGGTCTCTCTTCTTCTGACAAAGCCACTGACACCATCAAGGAGACCCACCCTCCTGAACTCTTCTAATTGTCATCATCCAAGGGCTCCACATTCAAATGCCATCACCATAAGGCTGTAGGGGCTATGCTTCTAACACATGAACTTTCTAGGAGACTCATTTAAATCACACATCAAATCATCAAATAATTTAATAAATGTGATGTTCTAATAGAAATAAATCATAAATATAAAATAACTGACTCCCCTCCCCGAAAGAAAATGTCTGGTTAACTGGAGGCCCCAGCTTTATTACTACTTGAGGACTAGAATCTTTTGAGGATTCGAATCTACACAACCTTGGTCTCTGTGACTCTTCTGGGTACCTCATGGAACTTCCAAGATATCAACTCAGCTCCTTTATTGAATGGGACATTATCAGAAACACTAGACCTAACCCTTTCCTGATTCTCTACATGTCCCCATTAAGGGGTGTTGTGGTTTGAATGTTAAATGCCCCCACAGGCTCATGTGTTTGAATACCTGGTCTCCAGCTGGTGGCACTATTTGAGGAGGTCATGGAACCTTTATGACATGTAACTTTACTAAGGAAGTAGATAATTCAGGGCTGGGCCTTGAGCTTTTATAGTAGTAGCCTGTCCCCCATTCACTCTCTGCTGTCTGCTCCCCGGCTGTGGATGCAGTGTGACCAGCCTCCTCAATACCCTGTTGCCAAGCCTTCCCTGCTATTGGACTTCCCTGGTATCCTTTCTTAAACAATGGACCAGAACAAACCCCTCCCTTCACTAAGTTGCTTCTTGTCAGGCATTAGAATGCACCACTGAGGAAAGTCACTGAAACAACGGATTTAGAACCGGGAAACTGACCAATGGAACTCCTAACGAGACTCTGACCTCCAACAGAACAGAGATGGTGTAACCTGAGAATCAAATGTGCACTAACTCTTAATGGGGAGAAGGTCTCCAATGAGCTAACAAAATTGTTCTCTATCACCAGCTTGGGCAATTACTGTTTCGCAATTAAATTCACTCAGGAAAACAGAATCATTACTGTGAGAAGTAGGTAACCAGAACAGGACAAAAGCCATGAGACAAGAAATTCCCAATAATGTCAATAGAAAACTGCATGGGAGTGACTGTAAGGCAGGGCCATCCCTGGGAGGGGCTCTGTGAGCCAGGGGCACCTGGGAGAGGCTCTATGAAGCAGTGGCATCTCTGGGAGAGGCTTTGTGAGGCACATGTATTTCAGGGGGAGGCCCTGGGGTTTTATTTTGTAGAGGGAAGTTGAGAAATGGAGATGCCAAGTCAGGTTTTTAAAACTATCATCTCCCTACATACAGAACTATGCCTTCTGGGTCAAGTTGAATAACCCCACAGAACTCATGTTACCCACCTTCAA
>CAJQZJ010032849.1:2140360-2163143 GCA_907164525.1 Lophiomys imhausi
TCTCTCTCTCTCTCTCTCTCTCTCTCTCTCTCTCTCTCTCTCTCTCTGTGTGTGTGTGTGTGTGTGTGTGTGTATCTGTCTATCCATCTGACTCTCACCCACTCTCTCCCTCCCCCTTCTCCCTCTCTCCATCACACTCCAAAGAGTAGCCCACACTTACCCAAGCCAAGCAACAACAATTTCCGCACCAGTTCATCAAGACAAGAGGCTCTGTTATGTCTGCTCATGTGCCAAGGTAGGAATCCGCTGCAGTCACTTCTGTTCTCATGTACAAAAAGCTGAGACCCAGTCCTCACTAAAGAAGGGGCACACAGATATCTGTAGGCTCACAGAAAGAGGGCTGGGGAGAGGTAGCAGGTGGGGCACTGTAAACCTAAAATAACCCCAGAGGTCTTTAGAGAAAACAGCACACAGCTCCAAATGTCCTAAAGCATCTGTTACATTTGCAAATAAACTGTGGCTTTGTTGCGCTCTGAGTGTTTGCTCTATCTTTAAATTCTTTAACTGACAGAGAAAAGGAATCTACCAAGTTTCGCGAGCATCCTCATTGCTCTGATTATAAAGGATGTTACATGCTCATAGAAAGGAAGCTGAGATGCATCACTTCTTCACGGAAGCTTCATGGGGAGAGTTCCAGCACCATGGTCACAAACAGCAATACTGAGGCCCTGAAGGGGGAGAGGGAGCCTCAGGTTGGAGGAGGAAGAGTTTCATTAGAAGAGACAGCCATCTTGGAGAGCATGATGGGAGTCCCTGACAGGAAAGAATATATCCTTTAGTTCAATTCCCTTCAGTTCTGAAGAACAAATGGACTCTCTGATGCTTTTCTGTTTGCAGGGGTAGAGGGAGGTGACTTTTGTGTGGTGTGACCTAGCCTACGTGCCAGAAGTCCAAAAGTCACAGGGCAAGAAGCCACTAGAAAAAAGTCTCTGTGCTCCAGAGATGACTCAGCTGTTAAGATCTCTCACACTGCTCTTGCAGAGGACCCCAGTTCAGTTCCCAGCACTCACATCCGGGTAGCCCACAGCTGCCTGAGCCTGAAGCTCTAGAGGATCCAAGGCCATCTTCTGAGCTCCACAGGCCAACCATACCCACACATACACATACTCACACACAGATACACATAATTTAGGAAATGATAAATCTTAAAACACACACACACAGTTAAAATTTGAAATTGTCTTGATCGTGGGCATGGAGCAGTTGCAAAAGGAGAGAGAAACTTTAAAGCCACAACATGCTTTGTTCATCAACTCTCTGTATGCCCAGAGAGAGCCACAGGGTTGTGTGCCCTGATTTCTGAGCAAAGGAGACGTGGCTAGAGGGTGTGTGATCTAACACCTAAGTCAAAACAATCCTGACTTTCATTCATCTTCGTGAAACCAAGGCTCCCTCCTCTGAAATCATGTTTTTACAGAAGCTAGCAATGGCTATAAATTCCAGGAGGAATGACATTGCATCTCGCTTTTATTTTATTTCTGCAGGCTCCCGGATATGCGATTGCTCCGTCAATTCCATGAGGAGCAGCGGTTCCAGAGAAAAGGCAAGCAGAGGAGACAGGAAGTAGAGGTATCAGAGAAAGGTGGGAGGTTCGAGAGAGAACTGTTCACTCATTTCCCTGTAGAATCGTTTGCTGAGGGCGTAATGAATCAAACAGGGGTAATGGCCACAAAAAGGATAATCACAATAATAAAAATAACAGCTAACACAGCACTCCCGTTTTACATGTATTACCTTACCTCATTCTTTCAGTGCTCCTAAGTGCGCTTCAGAGATTAAGACACCCACAAATCCCAACTCCTACCAAGTACTCAATAAACGATCGTTAGCCTGATTGGCTCAGTTTCCTCCGGGTCCCTCTGTTGTATCAGGCCACATGTCTGCAGAGACTTTTCAGCTCTAGCAGGGTGATTTCTGTCAGCCGTAGCATATTAAGGGGGCACTACTTTACAGTACTGTCTGTGTCACCAATCATGCCTGTGACCAAATCACAAGCTGCCAAGAAAACAAGTGTCCCGAAAGGACTGAAGGAAAAGCATCAGGTGGTGGCAGAGTTCTGTGCTGGAGTTAATGATGGTTATCTGGTCTCTGAGGGACCGCCTCAGTCCCGGTGCTGCTAATTAAGAACAGTGCAGAAAGAGGTACCCTTGTCCCCAGGGCTCCTTCTTCATCGTTTCTCCTGCCTCTTACTTCTTGGTAGCTGATGCTCATCCCATTAGTGCAGACTGCCCTTCTTATTTCTGATTGATGAAAATAAACTAGGACAAAAGTGGCCAGAGGAGCCAGCAAGCCTGGGTCCCCAGGCAATGCCTCAAGGGCCTTCCCTGAAATGTGAGCCCTTATCGCTGGGAGCCTTGAACTTAACTGCCCTTTCCTCCATCAGAATTTGTAAAGGGGCTGTCTGTATATCAGGCATGCATACGTAAATCCCAAACTTACCAACAAACAATGAAGGCAATAGTCATCAAATGCCCAAGAGACCCTGTGTCTACTTGGCAAGGTCCCAGGCTTGGAAATTTCTGATCAGAATCCAACAGCTTACTTGACCTAGGGTAACCCAAGCCTATCTCAGTGTCTACAGCTCACTCTCCAACTCCCCCCCCCCGCCCCCGTAGTCCCTATAAAATGAAATTTCAGCAAGTGTTGGTACCTGCACAAGTCAGCAGCTGCTGGGACAGAGGCATAGTTCCCTGGGGGCACCAAATCAGCATAAGGAGTTCCTATAAAATTTTAGAAACCTCAACTCAGACAAAACCAAATTCTTGGACTTGACACAGAAAAGAATTCCAAGGTAAGTCAATATGAAGCCGAATTCAAGTTTATTAAAAGGCATTTTTGAAAAAATACTGATTTTTAAGCAAAGGGGTTATAAAAAAAATGGTAATCAGGAAAAATGGGATGTCCCCAAAGTGGATATGGGTTTTTTAAGGGAGAGTCACAATTATATGTGTGAGCAGTGGACTTGTATACCATTTTATTTGTTTTCAAGTTACATCTCAAAGAGTTACTGAGAAACTTTCTTTTTTTTTTTTTTTTTTTTTTTGGTTTTTTGAGACAAGGTTTCTCTGTGTAGCCCTGGCTGTCCTGGACTCACTTTATAGACCAGGCTGGCCTCGAACTCACAAAGATCCGCCTGCCTCTGCCTCCCAAGTGCTAGGATTAAAGGCGTGCGCCACCACTGCCCGGCTGAAACTTTCTATTCTTTCCTCTCTCTTTTTAGTAAGTGTAGTTATAGGGTGGTTCATGGGGGTATCTTGTGGATGGATTTATAATCTGATAAGATAAAGCCAGAAATCATTATGGTTACATAAGGGGTTAAGGCATATCCTGTTACTGTAAATGGGTTTTGGTTTTTTTTTTTGTTTGTTTTTTGGTGAGAGTTCTACAGATTTACAGTTAGAAAGGAGGTAGAGCAAATGTTAACTGTACTGGAATTCTTGCTTCTCAGCTGGTGAGAGGCATTGTCTTAGTGTGGGTTTCTATTGCTGTGAAGAGACACCATGACCACAGCAACTCTTATAAAGGAAAACATTCAATTGGGGCTGGCTTACAGTTCAGAGGTTTAGTCCATTATCATCATGGTGGGAAGCATGACATCATGCAGGCAGACATGGTGCTGGAGAGGTAGCTGAGAATTCTACATCCTGAGCAGCAGGCAGCAGGAAGAGGCAGTGACACTGGGCCTGGCTTGAGCATCTGAAACCTCAAAACCCACCCCCAATGACACACTTCCTCCAACGAAAGCCACACCTCCTAATAGTGCCATTCCCTATGAGCCTATGAGAGTCATTTTCATTCAAACCACCACAGGCATCAACCAGACTCCAGAGTAAGTGGCTTCTTTCCCTTCCTGTGCCCCCATAACTTTCCCTGCCCTTCTATTCTGCTGCAAATGGACATTAAGTAATAACAGTGTGTTGTGCATATCCACCACAGCACTCCCAAGCATCTTCCATTCTCTCCCCCCTCAGTTGACACATACGAATGAATTCCACCAACAGAGTCTTTGGTAACCTTTGAGTTTGGGCCAGTTGGAAGAACCAACAGGAAGTAAAAAGTCAAAAGTAAAGAGATATCAGGGTGGTCATCACTCCAGCTCTCTCTACATTGGGTAATGTTTGGGTGTCTAGTAAGTTTATTGAGTAGAGACAAGGGACAATGTATGCTTACAATTTAAGTGTGTGTGTGAGAGAGAGAGGAGATAGTATATGCTTACAATTATGAATAAGCATGAGTAATGGGTTAGTTTTCTTTAGTGAGATACTAAGGAATCTTAAGAGAAACAGGTAGGTCAGCCTGGCGCCTAGCAGCCTATGGACCTTTTCAAAGCCCGGGAAACTGAAAGGAACTTATAGCTTGGCATTGCTTGGATGCTAGGAAGATATGAGCTAAGGTGGGCAGAGCCCAGATTAGACTGAGGCCTGCAGACTGTGCCCAGTGAAGGGGTGTGACTGAAAAGCCACAGAAGCCTCGGAAAAAGTCAATAAATGCGAGAGGTCACCGGGAGCTGCCAAAGAGTTCAAGAAAGGGTAAGACTGTGAAAGACCAGGGGGACCACACCATGTATAAGCCAGGGAGCTCCATGTGAGGCTTTCTCAGCTCCCACAGAGGGAGGAGACAGAAGCACACATGGGAGAAGTGTGAAGCAAAGTTTGCCATCTGCCAACCTTTAGGCCACAACAGCCCTGAGGCAAATCGGAGGTCAGAAGCCTTGGCGAGTAAACTGAGAATTGCTGAGAAACTGACTTCTGCCATAAGGCAGCCCAAGAAGGCTGGAAGAAAGGGCATGGCACAGAATCTTCTGAGGGAAATTCGTGAAAACCAGACATTAAAGACGTCCATACAGAGGCCCGAGAGTGCCAGGCAAGTAAGTGAAATGCCAGGGGGCGGGTGGAGTCCGGAGGCCGAGGCCCGGACCTCAAAAGCAGGCAAAAGGTGGTCCCTGTCACATGAAGCTGTACATGGCTTTAAAGTACAAGACTTGGCCACACATGACACAGCATCTGTGCCGTATGTAGCCGAAGCTGGCCACAAGCTGAGCGATGGGCAAGAGCCAATTGGCAACGCTAGGCCCAGAGGAAGCGGAACCAAGCTGAAGGTAAGTTTGCCGTGACTGCCAGAGCCAGACTGTGAACACTTGAAGTGCGCCTGCAGAGAGAAGGCTGACCAAGGTGCATGCACGGATCTGTGCTAGAGAACTTTAATATTCTTTCAAGAGGGTTAAAATAGGATTGGTTAGGTGTTCTTCGGTATTAAGTATTTATAGGTATTAGGTATTGTAGGTTATAGGATATAGATGTTTTATAGATGTTCATTAAGGATTAATAAATATAGGTGTTTTAAATAAAAATTTTCATTTAAAACCATGAGAGAGAGAGAAACAACAGGGGGCAGAATAACAGAGCAACTTGTGAAAAGAATAGTATACACCCGAGACCTGAGCATAGGCTTCTCCAGAGAGTCACACTTAGCTGTATCTGCAAAGGCTTTGCATAAAATCCTGTGGCTTTCAAAATTACCCTGTTCAAAAGACATAGTTTACAACAAGGTTTAATGATTAAGTAAAGTAAAGTTAAGTACAGAAATTTCCTGTTTGTAAATGAAATCGCAAGATAGTTTTTTTTTTTTGAGTGGCTCGGATGTAGGCAAAAGAAGACAGTGCTGGTACGGGTAAGTCAACAGTCATAGGCATCCTGGCCTTAAGTTAAGACAATTTGATTGTTTAGAAACGTCTCTTACCTAGACTGCCCCACCCCAAACTATCTACATGGCTGAGAATGACCTTGAATTTCTTCTCCTCCTGCTTACACTGCCCAAGTGCTGAGATTAGAAGCAAGCACCATTACTCCCTGCTCATACAGTGCTGAGACTAGAACCCAAGGTTTTTGTGAATGCTGGCTGAGTATTCTGCTAACTCCTCCGTCAGTTGGTCCCCATTTGTTGTTTTCTTTAACATTCTCATTTTAAGTTATCTCCTGGGAAAGTGCTTACTGTCTTCTGTAGGCTACCACCAGAAGTTTCTGGTGCTCAGCCAATAGGAACTCCACACTAGATCCGGGTGAGGGATTTCTTACCCTACCTACAGCCCCTTAATTTTCCTTGTCTTTTTATTCTTCCTGGGGGGCTGTGATTGGGTTTCTTAGTGTCTTTTACATTCATCCGGGGATATCTACCGTGGAGGGCTCCTCTGATGAAATCAGGTCCCTAAGAATGTGGAAATGCCCCCAACACTCTTAATTCTGACCCAGAGGCAGTAAGAGCGTAGACACTTGACTACCTCTGGCAGCTGGCTTAACCCGGTCCACATCTGTGTAAATAGTCCTGTCTCTCCACTCCCTTTAGCTTCTCCTTTGGAGTACGCCATCTGTTTCCTGCGGGGACCAGACTGAGACAGATGTTTACATAAATACTATGAGACTAAAGGATTTAGATCAATCCTGGAATTGTTTCCCTAGTGAATATGATGTTTTATAGAAGGTTTCATTTGTAAACTTAACCAAAGGATTTTATAAATGACTATCTTAAGAAATGTTTTTTGCAGTCTTCCCTCCGCCCCCAAATACACACACACACACACACACACACACACACACACACACACACTTCACACTTTCAGGAAACTTAAAATATTTGAGGTTCCATCCTCCTGGATTTGGGGGCTGAAATCATCACTGACAATTGAAAGATTGAAAATTTGGGGCTCAGAGGGGATGCAGAGACAGATTTTCCTTTTAATAAAAGATTTATTAAAAAGAGATATTAACAGCATAGAGGGAAAGGCAGAGGGCACCATGACAGGGACACTGAGGAGAGCTCTGACTCACATTGCAGACCAAGAGTCTTTTTTTTTTTTTTTAAAGAAAAGAGGAGGTTCTTTATCATGTGACTGATGGGCAATCCTTGGTGCATGTTTGTAGTTGGGCTTCCTCTGGTTCCTGGCTGGATGGGGAGGAATGAGCTGCTAGCCTGGAATCTGTATGCAGAATTGGCTATGGCAGGAAGGAGAAATGAATGGGGAAAACCCCAAGAAATTAAAGAGCTTTAGAAGATGAGTGACCAAGGCTGGAGAGACAGCTTAGTGCTTAAAGCAATTACTGCTCTTGCAGAGCACCTGAGTTCATTTCTTAGCACCCATGTTGGGCGGATCACCATGGCCTGTAACTCTAATTCCAAGGGATCCACCCTTTCTGGACTCCATGTGCTACCCACCCCACTGATGTACATAGACACACACAGAAACACATAATAAAAATAAATATAGAGAAACGGAGTGGCCCTGGCTAACCAATTCTACTTAATATCTGCAACTACTCCTTACCCCAAAGAATTGTTTCCCCAGGCACTGAGATGTCTTTACGGTTTAACACTGAACTGACTTTCAAGTCCTTTATGTTCTCCTCTACAGCCATAATGACCTCCAGAGCCTCTGCCACAGGTTCATTCCAGCTTCTTCCATGGGCATCCCCCTTTCTTGCTAAACACACCCATGGCCACTTCTCTCATTATTTATGTCGTAGTCCTTTGGGAAGGTCAAGTCCTCACATCTCCACCCTCACTTTCGCCTGGTTCTCCAAGCTGCCTCATCTTTGATCCATTTCTGTTGTTCTCCTTCTTTGCCTCATTCATTTCTTAATATTTGTCTTTATATTTTATGTGCACGTGAGTACAGTTGCCCACAGATCCCCTCAATGTGGAGTTGCAGGAAGCTGGGAGCTGCCCGTCACAGGTGCTGGGAACCACTCTGGTTCTGTAGGAGACCAGTGCTTACTCTAAGCCACCATCTCCACAGTTCTACTTTTTAGAATTAGCATCCTGTAAAACTGGCTTTCTGGGAGATGGACAAGCACAGATTTTTTTTTTTTTTTAAGACAGGGTCAGACTGGTCTCAAACTCACTATATATACTAGGCATGCATGTGCATACATGTACACGCATGTGTACATGTGTGAAGGCCTGAGGTTGATGATGAGTGTCTTCCTCAAATGCTCTCCTCCTTATCTTTTGAGACAGGGTCTCTCCCTGAACCTGGAGCTCACAGATTAAGCTGGATTGATTACTTAGTGAGCTCATGCTATCCTTTTGCCTCTGCTTTCCCAATACTGGAATTACAGGCACACAGCACCACACCTGACTTTTTATGTAGATGCAGGGGTTCTAAAGTCAAGTGTACACAGCAAGCACTTTACCATCTCTCCAACCAACCCCCTGTTAGTTTCCTTAATATTGAGTTTGGGGCACTGTTTCTGAGTCAAGTGAAGGAGGTAGTTCAGCATCCTGGGACCCTATCTGATTGTAGATTTTGGACATGCCCCTTTCATAATAATGCATTTGGATGTCCAGTTCATTCACTTGCACATACTATGCACACCCACACCCCTACACATCTCTCCAAACAATGTTCCTAGCAGCATCAAAATCCCTGGAGCCCCACCGATATCAGGCTATACACACTCCCATTTCTGAACAAAAGTATAGACTTCTCTGTCCCTAACAATACAATTTCAACAGTTCCTATTCAAGT
Organism: Lophiomys imhausi; assembly: GCA_907164525.1. Classification (NCBI taxonomy): domain Eukaryota; kingdom Metazoa; phylum Chordata; class Mammalia; order Rodentia; family Muridae; genus Lophiomys; species Lophiomys imhausi. Next base: position 2,148,882 of record CAJQZJ010032849.1, read on the forward strand.
ATATTTCTAGATGATCAGTAAGTAAAACTGAATGGTTGATCCAGTTTGAACTGGTTTTGGGTACCTGCAAGTGAAGCAGACTGTCTTCTTCAAGGACACCTTAGGGAGAATCTTCCATTTACCATCTTAAATCTGTGCATAATTGGAATAGTAACTAATCTGTCCATCAAAATAGAGATCCATCCAAAGGATACTCCTTAGTAACCAACACTTCTTCTTTTAGAGCCCAGGAAAAGAGACCCCAGGCTGTAGGGCCCCTTGAATTCTCTCACTCATGTTGCTTACTGACCATCTTGACAGTACATTCTTCTACAATCTGCACCAGCACCTCACTCTAAAAAAAAGTTGTCTTACTTTTGTCAGTCTACGTGAGCCCCTATTTTCAGTTCTTTGGATAAGAGGCCAAGAATCTGGTAACACCTGCTCAGGGCCTGACCACAGGGAACAGTTCTATACTCTTATATTGAATCTTATATTGAAGATGTGGGTTGTAAGTGTTTTCTTCCAGTCAGTAGCCAGTCTTCCATTCTTTTATTCATGTTTCCAATAAAGCAGAAGTTTATATACTTTAATGAAATCAGTCTTACCAATGTTTTTTGCTGTTGTTTTTCTCATGGGTCATGATTCGGTTTGGTGATAAATGGCTTCATCCCCAGACCCATACTACAAAGGTGTTTTACTTTTTTTCTTCTAAAACAACACTTTTCAACCTGTGGTTCTGGACCCCTCTGGAGGTCACATATCAGACATTCTGCATATCGGATATTTACATTAATAATACATAACAGTAGCAAAATTGCACTTATGAAGTAGCAGCAAAATGATCTTATGATTGGGAGTCACCACAACATGAGGAACTGTATTAAAAGGTTGCAGCATTAGGAAGGTTGAGAACCACTGTCCTAAAACATTTTTTTTGGCTTTAAAAGGTAATTAAAATTGAATTAAATTTAATTATAATTATAATAAATCCCTCTCTATTCTGAGTCATTTTCATATAAGATGTAAAGTTTAGTTATAGGTTTATTTCTTTGTGCACAGATATGGAACTGTCCCAAAATCAGTTATTAATAATATCTGGGTCAGCATTGTGGCTCAGAAGCTAAAGGCACCTACTCAAGGCTAAAGACCCAAGTTCAATCCTGCTGTCGAGAGCGCGGTTTGGTCATCCAAATCCCGACACCTCCTTCTCTGTGGAAGGCAGTCGTGTGACCAGGTGACGGCACTCGCCACCCAATAAGGTCAAATGGAATACAATAAGGCAGGCTGGTTTTTATGATATTTATTATACTAAATAATAATTACAACTTATACTAAATGAAATATCTCTACTTCTACAGGATCAGGATAAGCTTCATCAATCAAACAGAAACACTTAATGGTCATTAAAGCTAGAATAACTAATATTACAATATATAACCACCACATCCTACACTTATATTAATATTCCCACATCACACATCATACGACCTGTCCAAAGACCTTGGCTCTCCTGTTCCCCTGCGTCGATGTTCGGGGCAAAGCCCCAGTTCTAGTCTCAGTTCAAGGCCTGAGTGAATGGGCAAGGGATAGAGAGAGAGGTCTCAGCACAAGGTCTGAGGAAGGGGCATAGACCTAAGATAGAGACAGAGGCAGGACGTCAGTGACAAGACTGATCGCCGCTTACTGCTTGTCTCCTTCAGTTTTTATACTTTCATTTTAGCTTCATTATAATATCCGCATAAGGCGGGCTAATTATTCTAATTACTACGTCATCCACATATGGTGGCACTCCTTATCTACTTATCTTGCTCCTACAGCTGGGCCTCAGCTGGGCTGTGGCTGACAGCTTATTGCAGCTAAACGAGAAGCTATTACTTAAAATCCAATACTTAAATTACTTTACTAAACTCCCTGCAGCCATTCTTTATGGCTGCTTACAGGCTCCTTACACCTTGAGACTGAGGTGGTGGGTGAAAACAAAATCCTAAAAGTTGTCCTGTGACTTGCACATGTACTGTGGCACATGTGAATTCATACACAAACACACAGTTAATTAATATATAATACATATTTCTAAAGTATCCATTCTCATTGAATTGCCTGTGACTAATGACCAAAATCCAGTTGACCACCAGACATGGCAGCTCAATTCTGTAATCTCAGCATTTGGGAGGCTCAAGCCGGATGTACTCAGAAATGTAATGTCAGCATGTGTGTGTGTGTGTGTGTGTGTGTGTGTGTGTGTGTGTGTGTATGTTTTTCTGGGTCTATGTCTATATCTGTGTGTTTACATATGTGTGCATGAGCATGTGAAGGACAGATGTTAACCTTGGGTGTTTTTTTCTTCTGTCACTTCTATGTTTGTTTTGAGATGACGATGGCATCTTTAACCAAACCTGAAGCTCACTGATTCATCTAGACTGACTGGCCAAGGAGCTCCTGGGATCCACCTGTCTCTTCCTCCTCAGAGCTGGGATTACAAGTGCATGCCAGTATGTCTGGCTTTTTAAATCTGGAGTCTAAGGATTGAACTGCACCAACAGTAATCATTTGCATTTGAAGTGCCATCTCTCCAGCCCTAAGATGCAGCTTTTAAAAAGTATTTTCAATCTACAGTCATGTAAAAAGCACAAATCCTGAAGAAGCAAATATAGAAAGTTGGCTGTGTTTTATTCACATGCCTTATTGGATGGGTTGGAAGAGGATGTGGCAGAAAATGCTTTAGGGACTTGGAGACCCCGTTGCTTATCACAACAAACTATATTCTTGATGCTGGAAAGATGGGCATATTCCCACTACCCGACTGCCTGCTATATAAGGAAACTCTAACATGGGGCTGGAGGGATAGCCCCATGTTAGAATCCTTCCCTTGCAACCAGGAGAACCTGAGTTTGATTCTCACAACCACTATTTTTTAAAAGCTTAGTGTCACAGTGCACTTTTATCACCCTGGGACTGCGGAGGCAGGGACTTGGCAAGGAACAAAGCAGTAAGATATTCTGTCCCCCCAAAAAATGAGCTGGACAGCATGAGAAACAACACCTTGGATTGTCACCTAGCTTCCATATTCATGTACTCACATATAGATGTATGCTGCCATACACATAGGTACAGCAGCACACACACAGAAAATCTTCAGGCTAGAGAATAGCACAGTTGGGAATATTGAATGTTTCCCAGTGGGTTATTCCATCTATTATGCAGGCTTCTGGGTCACTGAACTTAAAAAATACTAATTTCTAGATAATGTCAAAGTCTTCAGACAGCACTAGAAAAATCTAGATTAATTCTCTGGATCTCAGACTTTGACCCTCATAAACTTATGCCTGACCCCTAAATTAGTTCATACAAGCAAACCACTAACAGTTCAGTAATCCTCAAAATCCTATTGATCACTGGATCTGCCATTAAATTATCAATAAGGTCCAAAAGCATAATCTCATGTTTGCAATTTTTATTCCTTGGTTGGTTTTTGTCTGTTTGTGTTTGTTTGTTTGTTTGTTTGTTTGTTTTTCAAGACAGCGTTTCTCTGTGTAACAGAACCCTGGCTGTCCTGGACTCCCTTTGTAGACCAGGTTTGGAATAAAGGCATGCACCACCATACCTGGCTATGTTTGCAATTTTTAAAGATTTAACTTATTTTAAATTATGTGTACTTAAGCATATCTGTATGTGGGTATGTGCTATATATAAGTGAGTGCAGTACCTGAGGAGACCAGAAGAGGGTGTTAGATTCATTGGGGCTGGAGCTAGATAGTTGGGAGATACCCAATGTGGATGCTGGGAACTAAACTAAGGGCTTCTGAAAGAATAGTAACCCTTAACTGCTGAACCATCTCTCCAGCACCCAAAAGTATATTGTAAATATACTTCTCATCTTCAACTCTATTCAGCATCTCTGAAGGGGAGAGATTAAGCTAAAAGTGATAAAGGAGTCTCAGGAAGCATCCCCATAGTGCTTTTTTTTCTTTTTTCAAAGACTTAATCAAGATTAATTAAGTTTTAATTACATGTGAAGCACAGAGCTGGATGCTGTGATGAATTCAAAATAACTACAGGCACAGTCAACCTTGACAGTATTTGCTCTACTATAAAGATGAATCAGCTTGGGACCAGAGCAAAAATCCAGATCAATTGTTTCTTGTTGTGTGATTCAAGTCTAGATCTATGGACAAATCAAGCAAACCTAAGTTCAAATAAAAATCCATGAAACTAGTGATAATTCCCTCACAGTGTTTTCTGAGAGATAAAATGACATTACTTGTGAGCTGGGGAGATGGCTCAGCTGGTAAAGCATTTGCTTTGTAAACATAGAAACCTGAATTTGATACCCAGAACCCACATGAAAATGCCACATATGGGGGTCTGTGTGCCTGTAATCCCAGCACTGGGGGAGATGGAGACAGGAGGATCCCTGAGACTCCCTGGCCAGCCATTCTAGCATAATTGGTGAGCTTGAGGCTTGAAGGTAGCAAATGGCTTTCCTGAGGATGAGGCCTGAGGTTGTCTTCTGATTTCAACATACATATTCACACACTTGCACATCCACCCACATATAGGTGAACATACAGATACACACACATAGAAAACAAAGCAGTACTTGTGTAAAAGCCATTGGAACAATGTTGGGACACGGTACATGCTATGTCTGTGTCCAGTAGTCATGTGGTTAGATAGATGGTCTTACATCAGTAACTTACTATCTAGTTGGAAAACCCAGAAAAATATAAATAAAACAATTAAAAAAGAATCTTAAAGTGTCCTCTAGATTGTGAATGAAGTTTTTATTTCCTCATATGATGGGATAAGATGAGAGCAAAGCCCAAGTGAGCCCAGAGCATTTCTCTCTGTGTTCTAACTATCCTTAGGCCTAGGTCTGGAAGTTTCTAGCCTCCATATAATTTAATCTTCAAAGATGACTGATTCATTTTGGCTTCTCTGGGCTTCTGATTGAATTGCTCTGTTTGGCCTCACACTAACTTTGACAATATGCTCTAATCTTCTGGCTCCTTCTCATTCTCTGGTTCATTCTGCCTTCACCTGTGTCTAGCTTGTTCTCTCTTCAACCTGTCTCTAAAAAACTGCTCCAGTAAAACTGCCATACACACATGCCACACACACATCCTCTTCTCTCTCCTGATGATCTTAAGTAGCCTCTCTTTTCTGTGATGTTCTTGTGTGAGTTGGGTGTTATTCTATCTCTGACTCATTCTGTCAAATCTTTCTCTGGTTCATCACTTTGTCTTACTCTCAATTTGATGTCACTTTTAAACATGCCTGCTTCCTTCTACAAAGTAGCCTTACCTTCATTGTTAGGGACTAAAGGTATGTACTAAACTAAGGGTGTGTGTCTATTCCAGCCAGATTATACTGTAATCCAGGGCATACCTGCATTCTGGCCAGATCATATAAACCTAGAATGTCTTTGGATGTGATCCCTTGCCAGAGCAGCCATGTTACTAGATTAAAATTCCTCTACACTAGATGTCATATAAACTGCATACTTATATGACAGGGGTGAAGTGATATTACCTACAGAGTACTTTTGGCCAAAATACCCATTGGAAAGGGAGGAAGCTTTGAGCTGGGTATAAAAATGGTCATACAGCCAGCAATGGCTCTACATGAAATCAAGCCTGATGACATGAGCTGGATGCTCAGAGCCCACAAGATGGAAAGAGAGAACTATCTCTGGGTACCACCACAAATGGAACCACTAAGACATCACCTGACCCCCAGAAATGTTGCCTTGAGCTGTGCCCTGTGGTTCTTATCTGGAACTAACACAAACTTATGATTCCCAGCATTATTCTTCCTATTCACACCTCTCTAGGATTTTTAGAAAGAGCATCATATGTGAAGATAGACTCAATGGGTATCTGTACTCAAAGTGCCCTCCTTAACTTTATACCTATTCTTATACCGAAGTACCTTGTATTCAACTGTGGTTCCGAGTTCCACATCCTCCATTGGGGTATTTAGGAAGGATGAAGTGGAGTCCAGAATGGGTGGGATCTACAGGATTCCAATCCAGCTGGGAGTAACCAGGAGGAGAAAGCCTTCTCTGAAGATCTTAGTGTTACAGTTCTTGGATCCCCCAGGGAGAAGTCTTTCTCTGAAGTATGCAGTGTTACAGCTCCAGGATTAGAGAGACGGCTCAGCAGCTAAGACCACTGGTTGCCTTTCCAGAGGTCCTGAGTTCAATTCCCAGCAATCACATGGTGGCTCACAACCATCTATAATGTGATCTGATGCCCTCTTCTGGCATGTAGGTATAGTGTTACAGCTCTTAGATGATAGTAATTTCCAGTGGAAAAAAACAGTTCATGTCTTTATTCCAATGTGAACAAGGGCTATATAAACCTTGGGAAGTGGGGAGGAATTTCCAGGGTAAGTTTACCTTATTGGTTGAAGCTTACGGTATTGGGGAACCTCATTTGCATGGAGAAGCCTTCCAGGTGCTAGGCAAGGTGACTACCTTCAAGGTGGGGGGGGTCACAGGGCTATGTGCCCCTAGGCTTGTAGGCACAGAACAGGGAGGGAGCAGTCCTTACTCCTGCTGGTCTCAAGATTTGACATTTTTCAGACTCAACATTGAGATTTTCAGGGTTTGGAAAAGTGTCTAACCTCACTTTGGCTCCATTTCCTAGCCACCCAGCCTACAGGCTCCACATTCAACAAAGAAAAACATCACTTCTTCTCTTCAGTACTTCGAGTCAGATGGTGGAGAGAGAATGTAAGCAAAAGCCTGGGCTCTGGCTGTCTTCAGAAAGCTCCTCTATTAGAGCATTTGGTATAAGGGCTAATCTCTATGCTCAAGTGCAAGAAGTTCATGCTGGGAATAGAAAGAGCAATCAACTCCTTACTTTTTTCTTTAGCAGTGAAGATTGAACCCAGGGACTTGTGCACAATAGGCAAGCTTTCTACCACCTTTTACAATCACCAACCTGGAGAATCTAGTTCCTCTGGAGGAGAATACTTTCTTTGATGGTTAATCTCCCTTTCTTTGTTTTTCAGGCAGGCTTTCACTAAGCAGCCCTGACTGGCCTGGAATTCCCTATGTAGACCAGGCTGGTATCAAACTCACTAAGATCTACCTGCCACTGACTCCTGATTAATGGATCAAAGGTGTGCACCATTACACCCAACATGATGGTTAATCTTGGTTGTCACCTTGATGGGATTTTGAATCACCATAACAACACACCTCTGGATGTGCCTATGAGTCATTTCCAGAGAGGTTTAACATAAGAGGGAAAAACCACCCAGACCATTGGTGGCATCATCCCATGATCTGCTATAAAAAGGAGAAAGTTGCTTCCTAACTATAAATACAATGTGACTGGCTCCCTCAGGCTATTCCCATCATGATAAGCATATCCACTCAAACTATGAGCCAAAATAAACTGTTTCTTCATTAAGTTGCTTCTTGCTGGGTATTTTGTTACAACTGTGAATTAAAAAGTGAAGCAGAGAAGATTTAACACTATCAAGAGTGTATTGTCAGTATTTTGAACCAGATAGCATGCTAAGTGCTTATACATGTATTGAATTGTTGGTTCCAAATGTAGTGGTGTTCAGAGGCAAGGCATTGAGGAAGTGATTGGATCGTGACAGCTCTAATTTCATCAATGGGTTCACCCATTCAATGAATTCCTCATTAAATGGGCTAATTGGGAAGTGGTGGTGGAATATTTTGGAAATGGTATCTAGTTGGAAGGAGTGGGTCACCAGGGTTGTACCCTTGGAGGTGAATCTTGTACCTATCCCCTCCCTTCCTTTCTATCTCTCTCTCCCTCCCTCCCTCTCTCTCTCCCTCTCTCTCTCTCTCTCTCCCTCCCTCCCTCCCTCTCTCCCTCCTTTTCTATCCCCCCACCACACACATCTTGGATACCATACAGTGAACAACTTGTTACCCAAGGCCCATCTGCTGGGATGCTCTGCCTTACCACATCCCAGAAACAATGGAACTAACTGATCCTGTGAACCACAAGTGAACCTTCTGGAACCATGACCCGAAATAAAACCTTCCTCCTCCAAGTTATTTGTATTAATTATTTTTTTTTTCATAGCAACAGAAAGCTAGCTAACATACATCCTTTGATTATTTCAATGACTTTGGGAAGTTAGTAACAAGTCCTTGATTTATAGGGAGCTGTAGTCATTTGAATGTAAACTATCTCCATAGGAACATTTGTTAGAACATTTGGTGGCACTGTTTGGGAAGGTTTTAGAATCTTCTTCCTTGAGCTGGAGAAGTAGGTCACTAGGAGTGAGCTTTGAGGCTTTATGTCCTGACCCCACTTCCTGTTGACTCTCTGCTTCCTGAATGCAGATGCTTGCAGCTAGCCAGCTTCCCGTTCCAGTTACCATGACTTCCACACCAAGACAGACTTCATCTGGAGGAACCACCCAGAAGATTCACTTGTGGTTCACAGGATCAGTTGGTTCCATTGTTTCTGGGATGTGGTAAGGCAGATTCATTCCCTCCTGGGAATATAATATACAAACCTTTCTTAGATTACTTTGGTTGGTTCATTTTATCACAGCAACAGAAAGTTTCTAAGAGAGCAGTGAAAGATATTTTTCATTTAAAAAGATGAACTAACCTGCTGGAGGCTCCCTAACAGGGGAAGATTAAGTGTAAATGTGAACTTGTCCTCCACTGGCTCAAAACCCTGTTTTGAAAGTGTTCTAAATGTTGAGATAGATTAAGATACCTGGGGGATCATAAATTACATTGTCAAATCCCTCTTCCACCTATGTCTATAAAAGTTAGAGCATGATTATCTAGGTATGAAGGGGAAAAAATAAAAGAACACTATGTACAAAGGGAAACGCAGAGAGGTGTGGAGGAAAAGAATTTGATATACATGAGAGTTTTGATAAAAGGCTGGTGAGATCTCATTACTTAACAGTATAATCTGTCATTATGGATGCTTCACAGTCCCAAATTTTACATTTATTTGTGGTTTAAAAAAAAACTCACACAGAGTCTTTTTTGATATGTAAATCATGCTGACAAAACAAGATTGATTAGTTTGCAATTATCCATCATCACAGCATGATCACAAGCAAATGAAATGTATTTTCTGGGCCTAGAGAGATGGTTCAGTGGTTAGAGCATTTGCCTCTCTTCCAGAGTACCTGAATTCAGTTACCAGTACCCTCATGGAGTGGCTTACAAACACCTCCAACACCAGCTCCAAGACACTGACACCCTCTTCTGGACTCTGCAGGCACCTGTACCCATGTGCACATATCAATACATAGGCACACACAAATGAACATAATTAAAAATAATACTTTTTATTTAAAAAAAAGAAGCGTTTTTGTTTCTTTCAGAGATATTATTATTTGTTATTATTATCATCATTATTATAAAGAGAGCTCACTACTGAGAAACACAAAGGCCCTCTGCTTCACTCCAGGCCCCAGTGGAAAGCTGTGCAGCAATGCAATGACTTGATGAAATGGGTGAGTGTTATAGCTACTTTTGCCGTTGCTGTGACAAGAGCAGCTCACAGCATAGTAGTTCACAGTTCCGTGTTGCCAGGGAAACATATTTGCATCTACAAGCAATAATCAGAAGAGCGTTGAATGCTTGTTCTCAACTCCATCCTACCTTCTACATCCTCTAGGATTGAAGGCCTAAGAACCTTCATCTACATATGGGAAGATCCGCCCACTGTGGGTGGAACCTAGGTGAAGTGCCACCCACAGTGAAGTGCCACCCACAGTGTGCACTAGGTGAAGTGCCACCCACAGTGGGCGGTTCTTCCCATATCATTTAAGGAAATCGAGATAATTCTCTGCAAGCATTCACAAAAGCTAACCTAGATGATCCCTCAGAGTTGTGCCCACAGGCTTTTCATCTAGGTGATTCTAGATCCTGCCACCTTCACTGCTAATACTAATCACGGTAGTTGCTTAATGCTGACTGCTCAGTGCAAACAAATTAGCGAGAGGATGAAAGTAAGGATTCCAGAACAAGTTTCCTATTGCATTCTTGTTGCTATGATCCAATGCCCGCCAAAAGCAACTTAAGGAAGAGTTTACTTTGGTTCACAGTTTGAGGATCACGGTCCACTGCGGTGGACAAGGCACGGCATCAGGAGCAGGAGGTGTCTGGCCCCATTGCATCTGCAGTCAGGAGGCAGAGGAAGATAAATCCTGGCACCCAGCTCGCTTTCTCCTTTTTATTCAATCCAGGACCCCAGTTAGTGGTTAGATCAGGTTAAGTGGGAAGACCTGCCTTGACCGTGGGCAGGTCTTCCCACTTAACCTGATCTAAAGAGTCCTTCCTACATGAGCGCAGCTCTGCCTTTGGCTGTGTAGCACCATGACACCTGACGTTTCCCTAGCTCACCACCCAAGGGATGCCTCACCCTCCTGATCCCATGCCTTCTGCAGTATGAGGGAATGAACCCTGGAAGTGTGAGCCCAAAGAAACGCTCCCTAAAGCTGCTTTTGTCAACTGTTTTGAACCAATGCAGTGATGAGTGGTCACATAAGAAGACTAGAGAGTACCTGGGACCTAAATACGACAGGAGAGCTCCCCTCTTCTATCTGGCCAGCTAAACATCACCCCTCAGAGCCAAGAGCAAGGATAAATACAAATGGTAAATTGGAATATTCAGGATAAACTCAGGCACCAAACCTGTCTCCTGGAGGTGAGAACTGAGTTCGCACAGTGGAGCTAGACAAGACAGAGGATACCTCTCTGAGTCCCAGGCAATCAAAAAACAGAAGGAAGGGATGGTCTTTGTGGTTAAAAAAAAAAAAAAAAAAAAATCCAGGGCTCAGTAAAAGGAAGAGAATAAAGAGTCCTTATAAGTCCTTCCGCCCTCCAGGCAGACTAGGGCTTTCAAATAATGCAGTGAGATATTGAGCTTAGAAAATTAGATACTGCTGAGAAATTTGACAAGACTGGAAATGCCAGGGCTGCTTTCATTGAGTCCTAAATAAACAAAGGTTTGGACTCAGAAAGCAGGCTCTCATTCATTTGCAAATCTAATGTACGCAAAACCACCAATGGCCAGAGGTAGATTCTATTACCTGACCCTGGCTTCTTTCAACCATTTGAACCTACACTGGGAGTCAAAAGTGTGCTAAGAAGTGTCTTAGTGCCAAGTCATGTGTTGTTAAACTCCCAAGGCAAATACAAGGCAGCTAGACCTGTTTAGTTCTGTTTCGGAGCCCTGCATGGAGTAGGGGAGATGTATTCCAGTAAACGGCTTTAAATTCGTGTGGATAATCTTTTAAGCATCGCACAAATAGCAGGGTCTTCTCCGTACTCCCATTTAAAAGGGATGTACAGGGTTGGAGAGAGAGCTCAGCAGTGAAGAGCACATGCTGCTCATCCAGAGGTTAGGATTCTAGTACCTGAGTCAGGCAGCTTACCACTCACTGTCACTCCAGCTCCAGGCAGATCTGACACCTCTGACCTCCTTGGAAACCCACATGCAGCATGCACTCTCACGGATACATGCACATAAAATGATTATTTTTGTTGTTGTTGTTGTTGTTAAGTAAGGATTGGAGAGGTCAAGAGCACCTGTTGCTCTTGCAGAGGATGCAGGTTCAGTTTCCAGTACTCACAAGGCAGCTAATACCTGTCTGTAATTTCCACTGCAGAGGGTCGGTCTCATGGCTCGCTCTGGCCTCCACCGGCACTGCAAGCGTGTGGTGCATAGACACACAGGCATACATATAGGCAAAACATTCACACACACACACACACACACACACACACATCTTTTAAATTTAAAAATAAATAAAAGGGTATACAACAAGCTTGCCACAACATCATACAAACATCTGCAACTGGGGAAGTTGATAAAGCAATATTTATTACCAACGGCAGAGGCCTTAGTACGATTTGCTCAAAATGTAAACCAGTCCTTAAGTTGAGTACTGAGGATTTGACATATTTGATGGAATACTAAACAAACACTTATACAGTTTCATTTTATGCTGAGCCCTGAGCCAGGAACTTTATTTTCCTCTAAATTTCTCCATTACTCAAAGTTTAGTTAGATTGTCTCAGTGGGCCCATTAATGGGACCACACCTTGTTTCCTAATTGAAGAAAGAAATAAAAAGGAAGGGGGTTTGGTCATCTCAACTCATAGCATTCTCTTTTGTAGTTCTCTGAAAGAACCCTTCAATTAAACAAACCATTTTGCACTGGCCCCCACTTCTGTTGTGTTGTATTGGAATCACATGTAGCTAAGAAAGAAAACTGTGGTAAGAACCAGATCCACTATGCGGAGTGATGGTTCGTATTGTCAACACAGCAGATCTACAATCACCTTAGAGACAAGTCCCCAGGCATGTCTATGAAGAACTTTCTGTATTAGGCTAGTTGAGGTGGCAGAACAGGCCATAAATGTAGGTGACAGCACTCACTGGGTTAGGATCACCAGCTGAATAAAAAGGAGACAGGGACCCGAGCCTCAGCATTCTCTCTCTGCTTCCTGAACTCTGGGTACAATGTGACTAGCAGTCTCATGTTCCTGAAATCATGCCTCCCCCACCAAGATGGACTGCCCAAGGAGGATGTCAGATCCGAGTCATAAAAGAAGAGTAGACAGTCTGTCCTTTGCCCTAGTTGTTGGAAATCTTACTGAATAGTGTCCTTCCTTTCTGTGTTGGTTAATTTTATATGTCACCTTTGCTAGGATTATGGTCTCCTGCTTATAAACAAATAGGCTTTGGGTAGCAAAGCAGGTGACTCTCGGTTATGTGGGCAAGCAGATGGACAGAAAAGTAGATGGATGGTATATGGCTGGGTGTGTAAGTGGATGGATAAAGGGAGGAAAGGTAATCAGGTTTCATTTTTGTTTCCAAAATGAAATTCACTAATAGAAAACAGCTCAGGGGGGAAAGGGGTTTACCTTCACTTAAAATTCCAGGGTATAGTCCATCATTGTTTAGGAACCTAAAATAGCTAATTACACTACATCCACAGTCGAGAGCAGAGAGAAACCAACGTATGCACGCTCACTTGATGGCTTGTTTTGTGCTCGATTTTCTACTAGCATACACCCCCCTGCCTAGGAAATAGCACTGCCCACAGTGGCCTGGTCCTGTCCCATCAGTAAATGTAATTAAGACACTCCCCCGCAGATACAACCACAGGCTACTCTAGTGCAGATAATCCCTCATTAAGACTGGTTTTCTGATGACTCTAGTTGTGTCAACTTATCAATTAAAGCTAATCATAACAGATGAGTGGGTGGGTGGGTGGGGTGGATGGACGGACAGATGGTTGGACAGACGAGCAGACAGACAGACAGACAGATGGATGAAGCAAAATCATAGAAGAGGGGCCAAAAAGTTGCCAGAGATAAACATAAAGACAAACAAGGTTATACCTCAGCTCTTTCCTTGTCTATGAGCCTGGCTCCACTTACGAAATTCGACAAGAGTGTAAACTTCCTTCCAGGTCCAGCATATACTGGAAACACTCCCCCTGGCCTTCTCCTCATACCTAATTCTGGTCACTCATTATTCTGAGTGACCCTTGTCGGCTGTCACCCATGTTCTAGTTTCATTGCGACATTTCACTCCAACGTCAGCTACTCTAGTTCACTGACCTCAATCTGCTATGCCTTGGCGTGGGCAGGCTCCTCCCCAGGTACCTAAGTGTGAGAATCAAGCTTCTGCGATAGGACTAGCCCCAACTGCTGTCTGATTGCCACTTAATGTTTTCCCCCAAGCCCCTGCCACCAACAGTTGTTGCAACAGCTCTCAAGTTCAATGTTCACTATTTGCAGTTTTCAGTAGGGATGCAAATACAGATTATAAGAAGCACTCATAAAAATAGAATATGTTCGCTTATAGAATAAAGCAACACTCAGAAAGGAAGTCTTTCTTGGCACCCTGCAAAACACCTGCTTGTAAAACTATGGGTTGGGGAAGATGGCTTGGTGGATAAAGTGTTTGTTGTACAAGTGTGAGGATCAAAGTTCAAATCCCTAGGACCACTCCAACTGGAGAATAATAATAGTATTCCTATGAGGAGACAGGAGACAGAAGTAGGAGAATCTCCAGATGCTTCTGGGATAGTTAGCCTGAAGATGCACCTGCAAACAAGAGATCCTGTGTCAAACAAGGTGGAAGGTAGAGTCCATAACCCAAGCTTGTCCTCTGACCTTCACAGTGTTGCATTCATTGCTTTCATGCACTCAGCCACATGTTCATGCACACACAGACACACAGACACACAGACACACACACACACACACACACACACACACACACACACACACACACA